>JANHFT010004504.1:0-14276 GCA_032467955.1 Pseudoxenodon macrops | reverse complement strand
GCCAGCCAGCTTACCGGTACGGCGAACCAGGCCACATGTCCGGTAACGGTTCTACCAAACCGGACCGAACCGGGAGCCTTTCACCCCTGAGTTTGTCTAATTTTGGTACTCAAATATTTATCATTTGAGATGCTTCAGTGGTTTTTTTTTCAGATGTTATTCAACATTGAAAAGAAGTTATTGAATGACATCATTCCTGGATGTATTGGGATTGAATAAAAATCAATTGCATACAGTTCTGTATTAATTCATCAGGTAAAAGGACATGCCTCTCTTTTCCATTATTATTGGAATATATGGAAACTGGTTGAGCAAACCGGCTGAGAAATTTAGTAGTTTCCCATAAGATGAAAGCAATGAAAATAACATATATTAATGTCTGGTGGGGATCAGTAGGCTTATTAAAAATAACGTAATAATTTCAAATCAGGTATACATTAAATAGATACTGAGAAGATGGTGGTAATTTTAATTTAAAGTGTGTACATTAATATTTATTTTGTGTCTTCTTACAATTACTTAGAGTATTAAAATTGGGCAATACCATAATTCCAATTGTCCAATAATAATTGAGGATTATTCATTGAATGGAAGATTCAGGTATAACATAAAAACAAATAATTGCTGAAAGTGAAAAAAGCTAAAATAGTTAGTAAAATAAAAGGATGTAACAGATGTCAAAGGAATTGGCCAACCAGAATCTTTAAGGAAGTTAAGTTATTTGGATTAAAATGCTATGTCTCTTTTGGGAGATGGTTTGTTCTGCCAAGCTTACCTATGTTTGAACCACTGCTAAACTTGACCAGGCGTTGCTTTTATATATATTTGCCATTTAAAATGATTAAAATATACCATATTTTTCAGATTATAAGACGCACCTTTTTCCTCCAAAAAAGAGGGTAAAATTCTTGTACGCCGAATGTAGCCCCACCCAGCCTCTCAAACGGAGGTTTCAGAGGCTGTAAAAAGCCTCAAACGGAGCTTCAGAAAAATAGCCTCAAATGAAGCTGCTTCAGAAAAAAGCCTCTCAAACTGAGAGGCTGAAAAAAAAAACAAGGTACAGAGCTCACAAGCAACGAACCTGATGCTAAAATTCACCTCTGGAAACAGCTGGGAACACCAATCAGCTTTTTTCTTATTTTCCTCCCCAAAAACTAAGGTGTGTCTTATATTCAAAAAAAGTGGGTAACTCTCTGAGAAAAATTGGCTATATTTTCAAATTCAACTGAAGTTGTAGTCATTATTGAATGTAGTCATTTCAATTTCTGTTTGATTCTTACCTGATTTTTTTGGTATGAATTGTTTTTCACTATTATAAAGATGAAATACACGTACGTGGTTTTAAGTTCATTTTTCATCAATTGAATATCAGATGGCAAACCCCATCTGATACTGGCTGTGTTTGAAAAAATTAAACAAGACTGGACAGGATATGAGCAAATAATTCTGCACCCTTCATTCTGCACACTATAAGACACACTGGAAATTTGGGGGAGACATTTTGGAAATCACTTCTATATTTCTGCCCTCAAAAAAATCCTACCTTGACTTTTCCATATAATCAGCAGGAGTTGTATTTAATTCAGTGAAATTTTTACTTTTATGTTACTTTAAAAAATGAAGTTTAGAAATTTGCAGAGGGAGTGAGAGACAGAGATCATAATTGCTTCTCTTAAAATGTATTTATTCAAAAGTAGAGTTATTCTGCAATTTAGATGGGAAAGACTACATGAAAATGGACACTCCTAAAATACACAGAAGAAATTGCAAGTTCTGTGAAAAATGCAGAATGACGAATGAGGAACTTAATACTTTTCACAGTTCTCCTCAAGCAACTTTTCTCTATCCTTATGTCAGGCAATTGCTACTCTGATTTACTTTTGAGGCAAACTGTTTAACATCTGAAAACAAGTCTTTTTTGCCTGCAGTCTGTGTCAAAATGATCATAGAAATGGTCTCAATAACTGTAGAATCCATTTACTGCTCTCCCATGTTTAGCTGTTTGAGTACCAAAGAGTACCAAAGGAGGGGAGAAACCCAATAATGTAACAAAAAATAATATAGTCTAGGAATAGGTTTGTAGGTTTTGAGGGGGGGGGGTTCATGTTATATTTTCATTGATCGTCTTAATGAAAAGGAAAAGAATCCATAATGGAATGAATAAGTGTAGAAGCTTTATAAATCAGCAGAGCAAAGATCTTTTTGATGAAAAACATTAGAGAAAAAATTCAATTCTAATTAAATCAGCAGGTGGAATAAGATCCAATACTGAAGACATGGAGTGGAATTATTTTGGCAAATAGGCCAGAAATGACTAATTTTAGAATATGAACCAGTACAGTTTTTAAAATATCCTTGGTGATTACTAAATCATATCCATGTTGATAACATAGTCAATAAGCAAGAACTCAAAGCTCAGAATATAAAGAGAGTTCATTTAATGTTTTATTTCTTTATTGATCTCATTTATCTAGATGAGTCACAAATGATGTTTCTTTTTATTGTGGCAGTATACAAATTTATTTACTAAATAAATTAAATATATGAATTCATTAAGAAGCAGTTGATTTTAAAAGCTGATACCAATAAACAATGAAGCAAAATGACAAATTGAGCTACTAATATGGTCAGTAAATAATAAAATGTTCATGTAACCCTTTCTGCATAACATTTCAACAAGTCAAAATATAACAAAAGTATGGATAACACTATAAATTAGCAGTCTATGCTAGCGCTGACACACACACATAGCATTTTTTTAAATTCATATGTCATAGAGCTAACATATTTGGGTTGCAAACATCTAGATTAGTGTAGATAGAAATGCCTCTAGCTCTTTGCTTCTGTCTCACATTCATCTTATTTTTTTGCTGCTCGATAGAAGTCTCACTATTTTATAGAGTTTGGATTAATTCATAATCAATTGCTTTAAGAAACTCACCACTGACATCTATTTGTCATCTTATAAACATATCCTAATGATCAGCCATGGTGGTGCAGTGGTTAGAATGTAGTATTGCAGGCTAATTCTGCCCACAGTCTGGAGTTCGATCCTGATGGGCTCGAGGTTGACTCAGCCTTCCATCCTTCCAAGGTTGGTAAATGAGGACCCAGATTTTTGGTGGCAAAATGACTCTGTAAACTGCTTAGAGAGGGCTGTAAAGCACTGTGAAGTGGTATATAATTCTAAGTGCTATTGCTATTACTATCATTATCATACAAATGCATTCTATTGTTGGGTTAGTGCATAATATCTACCAAAAACTGAAACTAGTGTAGGAACTATAACAGTAATGTAAAATATCTATGGAGATTCTCAGTCATCTAGGTCATGGTTGTCCCAAAGGTAGTTTTTCAAGAGGCAACCGGACTTTCTGTTTTTTCTTTGAGAAGTGAAACATCTTCAAAGAAAAATCAAAAAGTCCAATTGCCTTTTGATAAAGCATCTTTGGGACAGTAATGTAAAATATTTCAGTTGCTTTTTAAAATTAATCTCATCGAAGCTAGAAGCAAGATAAGATGGAAATCTTGTGTAGCTAGTCAAATGAACATTTGGAGAAGAATGCAGTTCCTCTATGGTCTCTTGACCTTCATAAATTTGGTGGGTTTTTTTAAAAGATATTTAAAATTGATCTAATCCTTAGTGTCCAAATTTACTGAATGAGAAAGAATAATCTAAGTAGCTACGGTATACATAGAAATGGTCTTGCATCAATTGCAAGCAATGTATAATGTTCACAAGAAGAAAAGTTATATACCTACAACTGTTTTTTCCCCTTCTACTTATGACTTATATTTATGCTGTATTTTTCTTTCAGGATCTCAAGTTGAAGTTTTTTAATTTTATGGATGACGGTGGATTTGACCAACCCCTTTTTTCTTCATGTTGTATCAATTATAGTACAGTGAATTTATCCATGATTCTTGGATTCTCAGAGTGTTGTGATAGTGGAAAAGGCAAAATATCATCATAGTCTCCACAAACTATTGAATACATGCATATAGTTAATGAATTCGACAGTTATTTTCATAGGTACATAAGGATTTCATATTGTGCAAGTTCAACACTGTAATCATTGCACTAAATTATTCTCTAGAATTTCCTTTCATTATCTAGAAGAATTAATTGCATCTATGATAAATACTGAGAAGTTATCACCTTGCTTGAAAAGTGTCATCATACAATCACAAATTAGGGAAATTTGGAACTGAATCCAGAAGGTTAAGTACCTTACATTGCATTTCACCATGAGCAATTCCACTCCTGTCAGTTTTAGTGGTGGAAACAAATATATATATTCTTCTAGTGTAAGCCATTGATGAGTACTTAGATATACCAGCTGACAAGCTTAGAAGATTTAAGAGTTTTTATATGACATATGAATCAAAAACCTACCATTAAAAATATAGCCATGAAATCTAAAAATATATTTTCAGAGAAGATGGTAAATTAAACCTTGAGGATATAATTCATCAGTAAGCACAAGCAATAGCTTATGAGCAAATCATTGAAGTAGTTTATGATCAGTTTTAATACTGTATGGGTCAGTGAGATCCAAGGTTGGCAATTCTAATGGCCTTCTGGAAGATAATTAGAATAAAAAATATATTTATGGGTCTTCTGTTATAGTATTGAAAACAAATCCAGAAAAGCTTTTTACAAAAATTGCTTGTCTCAAAAACAACAAAATTTTTGGGATAGATTGCTAAATAGATAATGCTAATTTGTTTCCATTTTATAAAATAATGTTTGATTGCCTACAGTTATTTATTTGCTGAAATTATTTATCATTGGATTTATTAGATATTTAAAGGTAAAGGTTCCCTTCGCACATATGTGCTAGTCATTCCCGACTCTAGGGGGCGGTGCTCATCTCTGTTTCAAAGCCAAAGAGCCAGCGCTGTCCAAAGATGTCTCCATAGTCATGTGGCCGGCATAACTAAATGCCGAAGGCACACGGAACGCTGTTACCTTCCCACCAAAGATGGTCCCTATTTTTCTACTTGCATTTTTACGTGCTTTTGAACTGACGCGTGCATGCATGTGCTGGGAAGATGATCTTCCAGTTTCCAGCACATGCATGCACACTGGCCAGCTGGTCTTTGCACGTCCATGCATACCAGGAATTGGAAGACTAGGTCTCCGGTGTGCATGCACGTGCCAGAAACCAAAATATCATCTTCCAGGCACACGGATGCGCACCAGGCAGCTGCTCTTCTGGTTTCTGGTACTCCCATGCATGTGAATACCAGCTGGTCAGCACACTAGAATCTGGAAGAGCAATGGACGATAGCTCACATGCCCAAAGAGATGGCTCTGCGTGCCACTTCCGGCATGCCTGTCATAGGTTTACCATCACAGTCCTAGCCTTAAAAGAAAAAGAAAAGCCAGACCTGGAGGAAGAAAAAGGATTGAAAGAGTTGGAGCTGCTATTGCTACAACTATGCAGTGCAGCTTCCTCTTCAGTCTTGCCTCCCTTCATTCAATCAGATTTCAACAATTGCTTTAGCCTTCTACAATTGTTTCCATCCACTTCCATCCTGTGATAATATCTGTAACACCATCAAACATCCAGATCTGCCTATTCCAGGACCTTGGTAACGACTTGATAGGTAGACAAAAATGCCAAACCCAGTCTAAACAAATGGCTGACTGTGCAATGATCATCATCATCAGCAACAACAACAACAACAATAATAATAATCATAGCAACAACAATAACAATATCCACATCTGCCTATCACAGGTCCTTGGGAAGGATTGGACAGTTGGATAAAGATTCCATATTCAGTTTGTATATGTGGGTATCTGATAAACCAACAATACAATAGGAGAAGATCACAAAATATCAAGATCACAAAATATCAGATCTTGAAAGATTATGGCATAAACTGGCTGTTCCAGTGGGAATCAGCATATTGGGTGCCATACAAAAAATCTTGAACAGCACTTAGAAAACCTGTGTATTGACAAAAAAAGCAATGTATGTTCTTTCCTTTCCTTTCCTTTCCTTTCCTTTCCTGGGTTAGCCTGTCTTGAATTGAATTGTACTGCTGCACAAATACATTATTGCAGAATAAATTCACTCTGGCATTTTATAGTAGAAAGCCTTTTTTTTGCAAATTGCCTTAATAAAGTAATTAATCAGCATTTGTACATTGGGTTCTGGACCTCATTGCTTATAATTTACCCCAGCAGCACCACAGTGTATTTTTGTGATGCTTCATGAATCTAATGAAATACAATTTAGTTAGTGCAAGTTTAACTATTAATAAAGTATTCATCTTTAAAATGTTTAAAAAAATGTTTACCATAACTATGTTTTTCCAAGTTCTCTTCCCAAATTCCTCCCCTACCTTAACATCACTGTGTAACATTTCCTATATCCAGAAGTGATATATGATTATTAAGGAAAAGGTGTTTTGAACTAAAACTTTTCAATTAAAATAACTGAGCAATTATATTACTTTGCCTTGTTTTGCCTTCAAGTTGTAATTGATTTTAAATCTAATCTACTTAAACAGCTCGTGGATACATTCTAAAACCGTTGTGGGTTAACATTAATACATTCTTAAATTACTTGGCTATAGTGCAGTTGACACCAATCATTGTTGATATTATCAATATCATTGTTGATAGGTTAATTGCAGATCAGTTACAATTTGTCAAATGTTAGGAATTTTTACAGCTAAAAAAGGTCTAACAGAACTCTAAAGAAGAAGATGAAATTCCCTGCTTTGTGAGTTTCTATGACAATTTTGCAGCTTGCAATACATGCCATGATATGGATTTATTTATTTACTTATTTGTCAAACATATTTAAGATAACAGATATAAGTACAAACATGATACAGGATAAGGATACGAATAAATGGGGACAGTAGGACAGAGACGGTAGGTATGTTGGTGCGCTTATGCATGCCCCTTACAGACCTCTTAGGAATAAAGGGTGAGGTCAACAATAGACAGGATTATATGGGGACATAGGACAAGGGGTCTCAAACTACTTCTGCTGATGTCTAACATCTTAATCCCATATTATCAACATACTGGGTCTTCAGGTAGCCAAGCAGGTTTGGTTTCAGAGAAGTATTATTTAAGGATCAGATCAAAAACTGGAGGAAACTGCAGTATGTCAGAAACTTCACCAAGAACTGAAAGTGATTTTGCTTGAAGCTTCTTATTTGACTGCTTTCAGAAAGAGGCTCCTTATCCAGATTTAGGTGACCCAGATTTGGAGAAAAAAGGGCAACCTTAAGTTTTCAAAAAGAAGAAGAGGAAACGGTAAACAGCAGTGGCAGAGCTTAAGATTTCTAAAAAGTTTCAGATAACTGCACAGATCAATAATTTTAAAGAATTGGGAAGGGAGAATGGAGATTTTTAACATAAAGGTGAAACAATAGCAGCTTCTTTTTTCTTGTTTCAGCAATTTTTTTTCTTCTCAGTCCACTTTGTATAGTTGTGTTCTCTTTTATTGCTCCTGGAAACTGCATCTAACTCTTCAATCTGCCTTGTTGCTGAATTGAAAACGGATCTGTGACTTTAATTACTGTTTAAACTCACAATATCTGCAGCTTCAGGGAGAATACAATACGAAAAGAGTAAGTTAGGTGACTTCTGTAATAGAATGCTGTCAATTAACACTATAAAGCATTTAGAATAGATCAGTTCCAGGGATCAGGATGATGTATTCACCTGAGTAATTCATTTTAAGTGTGAGGCTTTTGCTTCGGCATTGCACAAGATAATTCTTCGCTTCCTACAGCAACCTGTTCTAGACTGCAAAAATACAGGAAAAGTGGTAGAGAGTTTGTATCTTTTAAAAGTAATTTTTGGAAGAGTTTTTTCTTTCTAAACAAAATGTTTGTGTTAACCCAATCACATGCTTAACACACTTATTTTACTTATGGTTAGTAAGTAATTGCCCCATGTAATCTGAGGGCAATGAGTTCTTTGTTTTAAAATGGGAGGAGGGTGGCTGTTTTTATTTTTAAGCTGAGGCATACCATCTTGGGACTTTTATAATAAATAAATAATATGTTGCTGTGTTAGGTTTATGGTTCATTTTTAGCAGATGATGGTGTGATGAGCAGAATAGAGACCTCCATGCTGATATACTGGTAGATAAATGGAACCATTCATATTCAAAATAGAAGTGAATATTGATTTGACTATTTTTCTGGTTTTTCCTTTTTTAAATGTGTCTTCTTCCAATTTTGCATCCATCTGTACTTATGGGTTTTTAAATATTTTTTGATGTTTCTCATATGCATACACATTTCTGTATTTTACCTCAAGGTACCTCTTTTTGTTTCTCCTGAAAATCCACTTTTGAAATCACTTTCCTTAATATAATGTATTTTATTTGCAATTTATTTCATACTTCTCACAAATTGATGCAGGTAATTACAGCAATTTTCTGTCTTATTCTTCATTTCACTTTACTTGTTTCTTTAATAGAGAAAGAAAAAAACTGAAATCAAGAAAACACAATAAAAGCAAAATTAAACAACAAATATAATTATCAGCTTGTTTTTAAATGCATAGTTTTAAAATATGTAATCCTAAGGAATATATATTCAATTTTAATAAAAATGTATTTGTGTTGTAGAAGTTATTATGAGGAATTACTTCATTAGAACTCTTAATTTTAAAAATAGAAAGTATATTTCAATAACACAGACTTTAATTAAAAGATATTGGCTGTTCTATTAAGCTTTCAACCAATACTATTTCTCACTTATTACAGATTCCAAGAAAAATGTTGGACTATTTTCTAGTGTTTTGCTATAGTAAATTGAGCAATGGAGAACAAAACTTTTCCAGAAAGATTTTAAATTATAGAATTTATTCATTTATAATTAAGAATTCCTAGAGGTCCCAACTCAACAATGGTACTAGATGGCACACAAATTTAAAAGCATGCTATCTGAAATAAAAACAAAAATATAAGGCTTGTAACAGGGAGAAGACTATAAGCATGTGAGGTAGGTGGCTGTATAAATTCAACAAATAAGTTGTATACCATCATCTGGGTGCAGAATTTGGGGAGGAAGAAAAAGGCTTCCAGACTTATTTAAAAGACTGCAAGACTTGGACAGTTCAAACTTTGCTGTTCTAGAGTCAGGTGCCATGACCAGAAGGCATGTTTTTGGTGTTCCATCCAATGACATTGCTTAATGGATGGGGCATGAAACACTTCCCCAGTCAGATCTTATATGATGGGAAGAAATGATGGAAGAGATTGCATTTTTGTTAATTTATTTGCAGATGTATATAATATGAAGCCATTGTAAGGAATTCAATAGCCTGTATAAATTATTTCTGCAGTTAATTGTTACTGGCTTGCGAGAATTGATCTGAAATGAATTTTGCATGAAAATTCAAAACTTGTAATCTCAAGTTATCTTCTCATCCTATTTAAGGGTGAAAGGCTTTTTATTATATTTGTTTTATATAATGTTGAATGTTGTTTTTTATATAATGTTCTTTTATTTTAAATGATGTGGATATGCACCATTCTTCAAATGCCCTTGGTTGGGAATAGGTCCAACCAAGAGTCTAAATCTAGAATACTATTGTTGTATAATATAATATATATGTGAGGTGTATGCTTTAATATTTTTCCCTTTCTGTCTGTCTGGTCTTGTTATTACAGGCAAACACAGCCAGAGGATATGTATAAGAATACTGCCAGGAAAACAATTTGTGTTCTTGTGTTTATAATCCTTCTTTCTTCTTTGTGTAACAGAATAGAATAGACAAAAATTCACAGGCACAAACATACCAGCAGCTAGGGATGGGTAGATTTGCTGCAGTCAGAATAGTTGGTTTCTTTAGTTTGTTGAATAGATTTCAGTTTCATAAATAAAAAAAGCTCTGCTGAATGGTCATCGCAGGCATTCATTAAATTTATCTATTTGATCTGAATCATTCATGAAACTCATTTCAGAGATTTGATTGAATGAACTTGAAATCAATTTTCCAAACGGAAGTTTGATATACCAGAAGCATACGCTTGCTCAGATTTGGTTGAGGATGAAATGACACACTAAAATGTACTATGAAAGAGACAGAAAATAAATTGATGCTATTTATTCGTATTGGTCATATGTATTATGAAAACGAAATGCATTTTTTTAAATATAATCTTTACCTATGGGGAAAGACCACAGTAAGTTCTAAGCTACTGAATCAAATTCTCTTGGTGCAGAAATCCAAATGTAAGTATTCCCCAAATGTCTCAGCAGCCTCTGTCTGAGCACATCCAAGACTTGAAGTGATTTAAACACTGACCAACCCAAATTCAATTTCACGTATTTATCCTGGGACACATATATTTGCCTTCATTTATGATTTAAACACTTGGCTGAATTTTAGAAAATGCAGAAAATTATATTCCAGAATAAACCATTTAGGAAAGTAGGGTGAAGTTGTGTTATTCCAGCTCCACAGGCCTCATAGTCTAGTCTCAAACTCAAATCAAAGTATTCAGCTCTCTCCTTTAAATAACAACCACAACCACAAAAACAACACTCTTTTAAGGGTTGCTTCTTTCTATGTCATCCTCATTTTCCCTCAGAAATATATTGATGAAGATCTTCTTAATCTTCTGTCAAAATTTGGGCTACAGTATTTGTTAACGTACATAGAAGAACTACATTACTAAATGTGAATGTTTATTTATTTTTTTGTCAAGTGTATATATGATTACAAAGGATAAACATGATTGTGAATAGATAAGATGTATAAACTTGGTTATGAGTACATGAGATGGTTACGAATACATGAACAAGGACGGTAGGCACGCCCATTACATGTTATTCTATTCTATTCTATTCTATTCTATTCTATTCTATTCTATTCTATTCTATTCTATTCTATTCTATTCTTATATGTTATTAAGATGTAATCTAGATTGTGGAACTTTCCTCCCTGTTAAATCCACCTGGCCACATCCTGTTGCTTTTCTGAGTCTATCTGAAGATGTTTTGTTCTGGAAGCTTTGAAGCTTCCAGAATAGCTTCCAGAATGGCTCAATGAAGTCATTCTACTGGAGGTCTTTCGTTTGAGTTTATGTAGGAGAATTCTTTTAATGATGAATAAGCATTTTCAATTGAAATAAAAAGGAGCTGGAAAATACTTTAAAATACTTTGCAAATAGTTTCTATGGTTTTCAACATTTTGCAAAACATAACTTAATAAAAACTGGAGTGTTAAGAATTTAATAAAACTACATATTTTCTGTTGGTGAATCAAGAGATGAAACTAAATGGTGATGGTGACAGAAGCCATGTGTTCTTTGCTCTTTAAAAAGTTGTGGCAGTTTGGACTACTCCCTTAAAAATCTACTGCTATGCATAAGGCTGACATTCACTGAAGTCATTTTCATGACATCAGGAGATAAAACAATTGTTCTGTGGGAAATCTGTAGGAGTTCCGGTTGCCATTCATATAAGAACAGTGGCTTCCATTTTGCCATATGCCTGTAGGTTGTAGAAAGTGATGTTGATGATGCAATCTGTCAAACAATGGTAGCTGAGAAAATAATAGTTATTGGTGCAGTGGACAATATGCTATGAAATCCTCAGCCCATCAGTTGAAGCTCTGACCAAGTTAAAGAATTAAACAGCTGATTGACATCAACATAGAATTCAGACATTTGAAGACATGCTTTTTCATGTAGTGAGTACCAGATGCAACCTTTAGTACCTCCACTTACAATAACAGGCTTAAAAGAAAATATCTGCTGAATCAAAATAAATAATGTACAGTAGCTTTCCTTATGACCTAGATCCAAGCTATGAGATCCTTCCCTTGTTGTCTATTCTCAAGCACAATACTGCTACTTCTGAATGTAGGCAACATCAGATTTACAGAAGATGCTATGCCATGCTATGCAAAGTTTCACAGGCCAAAACCTTACCATGCTATACAGTTCCCCAATCATTTCTGGAACTATACTTGTTAAAAAAACAGCTGTTATCAAGAAGCACAGATGTGGATTGTTTTTAAAAGTTAAGGGGAAGAAAAGGAAAGCATTATTTAAAAGTTTTAGATGAAAGCTAGGCAGACAGACAATAATGTAACCCTTCCCTCTTCTCCTCCCGCTCCTGATTTAAATCCAGTCCTCTGCTTATTTTGATAATACCTATCAGGAACACTCCCCTAAGTTCAGTGGTGGTATTCAGCTGTTTCTCTCTGGATCGCGCAATCAAGTAGCGGCAACTGCATGAGGCTCCGCCCACCCACCCTTACGTAACGCGTTGCCATTTGCGCATGCACAGAAGGCTGTGCGCATGCACAGATGAGGGACGCGCACAGTCACATTTGCGAACCGGTAGGGAAGGTAAGTGAATCCCACTTCTGCCTAAGTTGTGAATGGTTCAAAACAGCTCACTTATATAAACTACAGTAATAATTGCCAACACACTTCCTGATAGTAAATAAAGGTAGTAAGTAAATTTAGGTAGTCCCTAAAATAAAAGCAGCCATGCTCTTCAAGCAGCCAGCCAAGTCCTTGAGAGAATGAGCTGTTTCAACATTTAAAACAGTGGGTCTAGTAGGATCTGGGTAATTTAACGCAGTATTAAAGCAGATTTCATAATATGAAATAAGATGTGTTATGTGATGGATTTTCTCTTTCTTCCTTCAGCTTTCCATTAAATGTATTCATTTCATGACACTACATTTCACTGTACAAGACAAATTCAAATATTCATATTTTATATTCCAATCATTCATGTACAATTCTTAATCAAGTTGTACCGGTCACCTTTTTATACTAAAAATGTCAAATACATTATTTGGTTTGAAAGATTTTTTTTTCATAACAGCATTATTCACAAGAGCATAAAGCAGATTTGGTATAAGGAATAACTTTATATATTTATTTAACCTGACCTTTCTGACAAATTATAAAGTTTTAGTCTGCTGTGCAACTATCTTGAATATCATTATAATATAATTCAATTGTATAAAATATTCATACTTGCACTTATTAAAGAATAATTTTGGTTGAGTTCAGCAGAATTTATTGCTAGGAATCAGGATGGTCTACGACTGGATGGAAATTCATTTCCAGCTCAGTTTTTCATTTTGGATACTAGAATATAACAAGAGGTGAAATACCATAGCTAGCTGACCATGGTCTGCTGAGAGATAGTTTTTTTAAAAAAATGTGTGGACATACCCCTTACTTCCCTGTGACTTTTCTGCAATTTACATCATTTACCAGAATTATTTCATTCTCTATCCAAGCTGAAAAGAAAAAGAAAAAAACAAGAAAACAATCTTGACTTGCATTTGCAAACTGCATTTTTTTTAATCATGAATGCATACTCTGAAAGAGGAAGAAAGGAAAGAAGGAAGGAAGGAAGGAAGGAAGGAAGAAAGGAAGAAAGAAAGAAAGAAAGAAAGAAAGAAAGAAAGAAAGAAAGAAAAAGATGGACCTCTAGTTTAATCCTTGTTAAGTGGAGCACTCATCTGTTTAATTGTGTTTTTTTAAAGAAATCTTCATACAATGCAGATTATAGTTTGGTATGAGAAGAAAAATATTTCTACAGAATTGACTTGCAAACGAAATATGAGTTTAAGTGTCATCCAATCATGAGAACTATGTGTTTGTTTGAAACTATGTGTGAAAGGAATGTTTACCAATGTTAATTTAAGATTACATATCAAAACATATAAAAGGGCTAAAATTGAACTATAAAAACTAAGCATGTCAAAATACCGAGTCTACATTCCATCGAGTCATTTCCATTAACTTTTATATTAACAGCTTCCTTAAAGTTAATCAGCAATATGGTTTTTTTTTAATTCTAACTCACAAGTTCTGTTCTGCCTCATTGCTTTCTTCTTCAGCCAGCTTTCCTGATTGTGTAAATGTCCCTAATTTTAACACTTCTGGAATAGCCTAGTTTAGGAAGGTTACTCAGGAATAACCATTTGTTAGAAGTGCCCATTTGCAAATGTGAAGTTCTTATTTCATAATTGATTCTGATTTGCTTTTAAGTCCTATTTTTTTAAAAATGGTGAGCAGAGTCATTTCCTTCTCTCTTGCAATCCCTGGCTTTAGGACCTTGCATTTTACTTGGAAATGACAGTTGGTCAACCTCTCTTCAAAAGGACAGTTCTGCTTTTTGTTATTCTTACAGCTATAATACCCTCTACTGGAGAAAAAAGTGATCAGATGCAATCTATATTTTTATAAAATCTTCTTACAAATAATAGTATAGGCCAGTGATGGCTAACCTTTTTGCCGCTGAGTGCC
>JANHFT010004503.1:92023-103056 GCA_032467955.1 Pseudoxenodon macrops | reverse complement strand
ATACTTGTCCTTTTTGTCTTTCAATTTGTCAGAGAGTTCTTTATGCAGCCATGCTGGTTTCTTTTGAGAGCTGTTATCTTCATTGATATTGTGCTAGACTGGCTTTTATAATCTTACTTTTCAACATTTTGCAAGCTTCTTGAGTTGTTTTCCCCTTGAGGATTCTCATCCATGTAATCTTTTGTAGTTCACCGGCAACCTTCTGAGCTGGCAGATGAGTTGGACAGTGGAGAGGAATAGGGGTCAGCTCTGGAGTCTAGGAAAGGCTTGGATGGGGTCTCTGCATCAGAGGCAGGGATGGGGCCAGGACCATCTGTGAGTTGTGTGCTGGAGCCTGCGGGTTCTGATAGCAGCAATGGGGGTGCGAGTCCCAATACGTGGATGCTCAGAGCTGCTAGAAGACAAGAGCAGTTGCAAAGGAAAAGGGCTACTCAGGAGTAAAACTGGGAGGGGTTGGATCCTTCCAGAAGACTTAAAACAAGAGCTACCAGATGTATGAGTTGCAAAAAGCAAGTCATTTGGAACTCATTTGAAATCATCTCACAGCTCGATGTTTGACTCTGGTTTCTGGTTTGGTTTTGAATTTTCTAGCTTAGTTTTGAACTTTGTTTAACATTGCCCCATGGACGTATCTTGAAGAACTTATCTTGAAAGACTTTGGCAAAGTTCCATAGGAGTAATTGAGATAACTCTACCCAGGCTGGAAATGAATTCAATAAAAAAGAGGTTTTAGAAACACTGTTTGTTTACTTTGGTGTAATCAAAAAGTCTAGGTAAAAACAAAATTAGAACAGCTCCATGTTTATTGAAATTAGCTCTCTTAAAGTCCAAGACTCTAGTTTAACTTTGTTCTATTGCTTCTGCTTGCATAATGTTGAATTCCAATATTACATATTCTTCAACATCTTCTATCATTTCATCTCTGTTAGTGAGAATTAAATCCAATATGGCTGATCCCCTTGTTCCCTTCTCTACTTTTTGGAAAACAAAGTTGTCTGCTAGATTTCTCAGGAATCTGTTTGATCTTCCACTTGGTACAGAGCAGGGGTAGATTCTAACTTACCTCGCCCCTGGTTCACTTTCTCCCACACCACGTGGCTGTGCCTCATGGCGCGCACACACTTCACACACATGTGCAGTGCAAACAAATTACAAAAAATACCAAAAAAGAGGCCGAAAACAAGATGGTGATGCATGCGCAGTGCTGGAAATCCGGCTTCTGCACATGCACAGAAGAAAAAATCTGGATAAAATTCCTCCCCAAAAAAATTCTCCCCCCCAAAAAAATAAAAAAAGACGACAGCATCCACGGACCAGAACCGATTCCATGACATCATCGTGACATCACCAGCGGCTTACTACCTACTCTATAGAACCAGTCCAAACTGATAAAAACCCACTTTTGGTGCAGAGTCTGTCTCCCAGTTGATGTCAGGTAGTTAAAATCCCCCATTACTATTGTGATGTGCTTGCTACATACCTTAGTTAACTGACTAACAAAAGTTAATCTATTTCCTTTGTTTGGTTTGGTGGCCTATAGTCTTTAGTCTTTGTGTCTAAATTGTCTAAACTTTCTTTTGCTTCTTTTTTTTAAGTCAACTATTTCTTTTCTAAAGGACTAAACAATTCATGTTCCACAAAAATACTATTTTGTTTTTAATTATTTCAAATCATCTTAAAGCAAAACCCATAGTATTTCAAACATTAAATCAAATATTTCAAATCGTTTAATTCTCTTTTTCTTATCTAGCTTTTTGCCATTTACTTTGTAATCTTTAAATTATTTAAATTGTTAATTAATTTTTTTCTTTATTCTGTAATGAAGGAACACTCACCTGATAGTATTTCAAACTTGTTGATCAAAAGATTTTTTATTTTAAAAATACCCCAAAGGAGTTTAGAATGTGAAGTTTGCAGTTGTGAACAAGATGGCTTATTCCTTTGCTTCCTGGCACTCAAATCCATGAGTTATCTACTCTCCTGCAGTGTCCTCAAGAGGAGCAGCTGCCTGGTATGCACATGAAAAATCTTTGTCTTCTCCTTCTCTAGACAAGCTCTGTGAAACTGGATTTATTGTTGGTTCATTGGTCTTGGCCACAGCATTGTCTCTGCTCCTCTGGTCTTTCTCCTCTTAACCTGCCATTCCTTTACTCAGATATGTCATTGTTCGTTTTTATTAATGCTCCTAAATTTTGGAGGGTGGAGTGGTAGCAACCACATAAAAACAATCTCATAAATTTGGTCAAAAAGCATATTCTGTGAGATTTCAGAATATATTTGAGCTCTATTAGTAAATAAATGTGTAAATTTATTGGAAATAACTTATATAATTATCATAAAAAATAAAGTCATAATGAAAAAACAATAAAATATCCAATGCAAAAATTCCATTACATACTTGAACTTCTTTTTCCTCTATCTCAAGTTATGTTCTTGAGGTTTTTTTAAATTGTTCCAGAATATATTTTTAGGCCTATCGAATGGCTAAAACATAAGGGAAATATACCTCCTTTCCTGCTGTACTGATGGAAGTTATAATCACTTGGATAGGCTATACCTTTGAAGATACACAAATGTCTAAACATTAATCAGGATTTGATCAAATCCAGGATTTGATCAAGCAAGGAAAATGCTGAAGAGAAGTTCCAGTTTATGTAAATTAAAGGCAATTAAGGGTGTTGATTACATAAAAGAGCAGCACTGCTATGAAAATATAACTAAATGAGAAGGGGAGAGAGAGAGAGAGAGAGAGAGAGAGAGGAAAGAAGGAGACACCACATTCATTGTTTTGTTTTTAATTCCAAACATCAATAGATAGTTTGGACCATTCTACATGGCTTGCATATATAAATCTCAGCCCACTGTGAATTTCAAATAAAAATCCAGCTGCTTCTTCCTTTTAATGGATTTAAGGCCCTTTATGAGTTGAGATTCAAGTCTCTAGACGAGCTCAGCCCCAACACTGATTTCTTTGGTACTTGATATCCAGGAATGTATCTACATCAAATGCAGGGAGAAATAGAATAGAACGGAATGGAACGGAATGGAACGGAACGGAACGGAACGGAACAGAACAGAATTATTTATTGCCAAGTGTGATTGGCCAATAAAGGAATTTGTTTTGGTGCATTTGCTCTCAGTGTACATAAAAGAAAAGATAGGTTCATCAAGAACCATAAGGTACAACACTTAATGATAATTGGGGTACAAATAAGTATTCAAATCATATTAGGAAATAGTCAATATAAATTGTAAAGATACAAGCAACAAAGTTACAGTCATACAGTCATTAGTGGGAGGAGATGGGTGATAGGAACAATGAGAAGATTAATAGTAGTGCAGACTTAGTAAATAGTTTGACAGTGCTGAGGGAATTGTTTGTTTAGCAGAGTGATGGTGTTGGGGGAAAAAACTGTTCCTGTGTCTAGCTGTTCTGGTATACAGTGCTCTATAGCATCATTTTGAGGGTAGAAGTTGAAACAGTTTATGTCCAGGATGTGAGGGAGTCTGTAAATATTTGCACAGCCCTCTTTTTGACTCGTGCAGTATATAGGTCCTCAATGGAAGGAATGGAATATTAGTGGATAAAACAAAACCCCAGGCTCCATG
Organism: Pseudoxenodon macrops; assembly: GCA_032467955.1. NCBI lineage: Eukaryota > Metazoa > Chordata > Lepidosauria > Squamata > Pseudoxenodontidae > Pseudoxenodon > Pseudoxenodon macrops. Next base: position 99,447 of record JANHFT010004503.1, on the reverse strand, counting down.
TGAATGTTGCCTGATACTGAGATCCCCAACAGCAACAGAAGAATATAGTTGTAAGGAAGACCCAACATTATTTGGACCCAATTTCATTTTTTTGGGGGAGCAGGAAGAGTTCACTTTCCATTGCAAATATTTTTTTGTCTTACAAATCTGCTGAAAGCTAGGATCTTAAAAAAAAACATTTTTATCCTAATTATTTGCACCTAGAAGGAAAGAAGCACAACCATTTTGGGATTTCTGAAGATTGAAAATGCAGACTAAACTATCTGACCGAAAGTGATCCAGTGTTGAATTTGAATGATCTTCACTGAGGAGTCTATTGTTGAGGAATCAGGATTGATCTTCTAAAAGAAGATAGATAAATCAGGTTTATGAAGCTTTTCCCCATAATGTTAGTCAACTTATTATTATAGTTAACTTTTATAGGATTTTCATCAAGACAACAGCACATACTATACATGGAGAGTTTTTAGAGAAACAAACTAATAATTATCCTGAAAAGATAAATATGGTAGCATAAAGATGTTGTGCTACATTTTTATTTTAATAACTGTTTCAATTTACTATCTAATTATGTTATTTTTATGTTACAAATAATAGCAGTATAGCAAGACATTTAATTTTAAACATTACATAAAATCCAATACATGTAATTAATCTGTAATGAGGATATCATTTAAAACTTTAATGCTTAGAGTAAATCTCATAATGTAAAGTCATTCATCAGTACAAACCAAAAAGAAATTGCATGAGAATAATATGTTCAAGTTTCTGCTTTAATTAACCATTTTGCATTAACTTGCTAAAATAAAATAATCCAATTATTATGAAAATACATAATAATATTAGGCACTTCAACCATTCCAGAAAATGTATCAACTACTTGAACCGGATTACAATAATTAAAAAAAGCTCCTATTCAACAAATAAATTGGGTTTTTCTTGTTTGAGATTGATACTTTTTGTTCATTTCAATATAGATAGTTCTCACTCAACAATCACAACTGAGACCAGCTACTATGCCTCTAAGGGAATCAGTCATTAAGTGGGATACTATATGATCATGACTCTGCTTTCCAGATCAAAACTGACAAGACTAATCAGCTTCACATCCTCACTATTTATCTATAGAGATTCTCAGTCATCCAGATCATGGTTGTTCCAAATATGCTTTTTTCCCCAAAAGGCAACTGGACTTTCTTGGTTTTTCCTTGAAGACATTTTGCTTTTCATCCAAGAAGCTTCTTCATTTCATTCAGCTACTGTTTGCCTCCTAATCATTCCTCTCCTTTTGGAACACTTGCTCTAGAGCTGATAACTTGCTGGATAATCAAGGGTTTTCCACATTTTAAGATGGCAGGGGCTTTGGATATATTGAACTGACTGGCTCTTTTGTTCCTGCAGTTGCTGTCATTTTTACAAAAAGCAAAAACAAGCTTTGATGTGATTCAAATTAAAATGAAAGGTCGGGGAAAGAATAAGATCCTGCAGAATTCGAAACACTTGAGCAATTCCTGAGCAGTAAGGGAAGAATTATTAAGGATGTTATTGAGCTACTAGTAAAAAGGGAGACAAGATAGAGTTCAAATGTAGTACAGTCATCCATGACACGTTTTTGAGGTCACTCAGCACACTATTTTTTAATTAAGCCTGTGCACTGGATTTGGCAGAAAACTACTTTATGGTGTGGAATTAATTCAGAACAGCTTTTCATTTATCTGGATGAAGTAAAAAAAGATCTCAATATGTGCTCTATTCTGATTCCAAGTCTTCACAAATCTCCTTTCTTGATCTGCCTCTCTGTGGTTGCAGTTTGTTAGAAAGCATGGTACGGTATCAGCTAGAACAAAATGACAAAAACACAAACTTCCAGTACTGTTTGCAAAATACATGCTTGGCATTGATGTTTATGAAATTTTGTGCCCTTAATTGCCTCATGGAACGGCCTAATCCAATTGCCATCTATTCCAATTTCATGTCAATTTGCTAAAAAACACAAGGCACAGCCATTTGAGATGTTTACATATTACTTATTGGCATGAAGCTCCGTTTTTCTGAATTTCATTCCAAATTCACTCATTGGGATCACTTGAGTTACCTTTGGAGAACCCAAGCCCTTTCTAGAATTCAAATTCTAGAAGAAGAAGAAATTGCATTTAATTCAAGTAAGTAGATATAAGTTTATCATTACATGGTTTAGTTTTTTCATTTCAGCAAAATTATAAAATTCTATAGGTTTAGTTTAGCTGAATGTGAGAAATTATCACAAGGAAGGAAACCGATGGATTATTATTAGGGAAAATGACCCAGTATGAAAAAGAGACTTTATTATCGTGGACTTTTTATATATAAGTTTAATTGCAATTTGTTTACAAATGCTTCAACTAAGGCAACCTTTATTGGTCAAGCAATATAAGAAGAAGAGAACTATTAGCCCAATAAGTTACATTTCAACGAAGACTTTATATAACCCTTTGAATTAAAAAATAATAATAAAAGCTAGGTAGGGAGAAATAAACCCTAACAAAAGTAACTTCATTACATATACCCTTTTTCATTAAAAATGGCAACTTTAATTTTACTAATAGTCCAGATCCAATATTTAAGATACAAGATGGTATGTGAGAACTGAAGGTATTTAAAATAATTAAAGCTGGAATCCATCCCATAGCTACAGGCACTTAATTCTGATTAACACTATTGAGCCTTAAGAGAGTACTGTGCTACCTACAGCATTAAAGATACTTTGATTTCTAATACAATAATGTATCATTATTGCAAGAACAGTTAACAATGCCTGTTATTAAATTAACTGGTATAGATTCGCAAGTCTGCAGATACTTGGATTTAACATTATTGCTGTTGTTTAAAAGCTTAAGGGCCCCACAGAACAGATTATGATTAAACTACCCTAAAACAATTAACTTTCAAACACAACTATATATTAACATAGTAACAGTAAATAAAATAAGCAATGTAAACACTATGCACTAAAATCTCTAACTGCAGCCTGGGATAAATAAAACTTCAAAGTCTCCCCAAAGGCAATAGAAGCTCTAAAAAATGTGATGTGCACTTTCAAGGAAATTATTCCAACATTGAGGATAATACACTGCTAATACACTAATACACTGCCATAGATAATACACTGCTCATAGTCTTTGGCAATCTCTAAGCTTTTGATGGTGCATCAAATAACAAGATTTCAGATACTGATCTTAAAGCTAAACTTCATCTTGTATAACAGTAGATGGGCTTTCAGATAACTTGATCCCAAATGATTAAGTCCTTAAAGGTTAATACTTATATATAAATTGAGCACAGAAGCAAGCTAGCAAACAGTGTGACACCAAATAATTTTAATCTGAATGCTGATCTCCAACAAACGCCTAATCCTACATTCTGTATCCATTTTAATTTTAAGAGCAACTTTTATCAAGCACATTAAAGGAGATGCATTATTGAACTATGGCCCGACTTCCATAGACAAGGTCATAAGAGATGAATCAGATGAAAGAAACTTCCCAAGATTTTTTTAATATACATTTTTTTATATATCTTCATATAAAAACAAGACAAGGAAAGCTTCCAGGCTGTGGTTTACTTTTTGGTAAACTACAGTTCCAACCAGAATCAGTTGCACATATCTATCTGAGTAAATGGACAGTTCCACAGTTGCTTCTGCTGTGTGATAGATTTCTTTCCTTGCAATTTAGTGTAGAAATAGTTACATCAAATCTGCCACTTTTGGTGTAGTGGTTAAGGTGAGTTTTGGTCTTGCCTTAGGCATGAAAGCCAGCTGGGTCATTTTGTGCCAGTAACTCCCTCTCAATGCAATCCATCAACAGGGTTGATGAGAAAAATAGGAAAGAAAAAAGTACAGGTAGTCCTTGATTTATGACCACAATTGAGCTCAAAATTTCCATTGCTAAGCAACAGTTGTTGAGTTTTGCCCCCTTTTTACGACCATCCTTGCCACAGTTGTTAAGTGAATCACTGAAGTTGTTAAAGTAATAATATGGTTGTTAAGTGAATCTGGCTTCCCCATTGACTTTGTTTGTCAAAAAGTTGCAAAAGGGGATCAATGACTCCGGAACACTGCAACCATGCCAGTTGCCAAGTATCTGAATTCTGATCATGGGGAGGCTGCAATGCTTGTAAGTGTGAAAAATGGTCGTAAGTCACTTCTTTCAATGCTGTGGTAACTTCAAATGGTCACTAAGCAAATGATTTCTAAGTTGAGGAATATGTATTATGTATGTTCACCACCTTGAGCTACTTATAAAGTAATAAAGATGGAATCAAAAAACCCTCCTAGGAAGAAGAGTCTAAGAGATCAGATTAAAAGGATTTATTAGAAGGAAAATTAAAATTAGAATGAAAGAATTCTAACAAGTACCCTACTTTCAAATGAAACCCCAATACATGGACAACTTAGGAGCCTGTAAATGTTGAAAAGTACGTGAGACAAGATGGAATCTTGATCAAAAGTAGCTGAATAGAAATACATTGGACCTCACTGTCAGCTATTCATTAACTCTATGCCAAATAGTAAACAGTTTGAACATTGAGGGGGTCCTTGGTGCTCTCTGAGCTTGCTTGTTTTCTTGCATTTCAACCCTGACTACAAATATTTTCCTTTATTAATACGAACATTGCATCTACGTGCTCTCAAAAATCTTAGATTTTGCCTCCAAATAATAATTTTGCTTTTAATTTTTAGGCAGGAGGGGAATACAATTAAGTATATATGCAGGAATCATGTATTATTTCATTTAAATTAAATCAATTTTAATTTTTGCTCTGGACCTACCTTCTTCAATGTCATGTTGCCCTAAGATTGTCACTTAAGGTCAAGTGTCGCCTTTAGCTTCTCAAAAACTTCATCATTGTGCCCTTTCTGTGTTTACTGGTCTGTGTACGTTTGCAGGCTTGAGTCCACCCAAAATCCATAAAATTTATTTTTTTATAGAGATGTTTAAAACAGATTGCAGATGTGAGAGGGAAGCTAAATCAGAATTATATATAGACCACTATACTTGTATTTTCAATACAGTTTTCAGGAGGTAAAAGTTAGCATAATATTCTATATTTCAGTTTGAAATTATGCAGTTATTCAACAAAATCTTTCTATTGGCTAAGTCTCTTAGGTGCTGTAAATCATTATGGAGAAAAATATTCAGCTTAAACAGTTTCAGTAGTGCAGTGACAAATTAAAAGGATCTAAAGTGTTATATGTGCATAGAACTTACTGAGAGAAGTAAGTAGTAAAACAAAAGGATTATCATCCAAATGCTAGTAAAATCCATGGACCTTAACAAAGACCTCACATAATGAGTTTCCAAACAAACCCCCTCTGAAGAAAATGCCAAAATATTGGAACAAAACTATCACTGCATAATTGCCCATTCATAATGCTATGGTTCCTCTTTCATCATTTCAGTTATGCTCCGCTGCAGAATATTTCAGAAAATGAAAGCTCACTTTGCTCTTTGGAGCTAGGGCTTTTTACAGTTTGTTTAACTTGCAAGCTATTATAAAATGGTCCACTATTCATATACTGATTATTTGTAGGCTCTGCTGATCAGGTGTAATGGTGGTTGGCTGAGTCAAAAAACAATGCACAAACTTGATGGTTAGTGTAGAAGTTAATGAGATAAATTACTAGAGTTGGCAAATCAATTCCTTTGCTAAACGTATACAGTCAGAGTAGATCTTCTCTCTTAAGACTAAAGGAAAGAAAAAGGGTTTTGTCAAATGTACGCAGCTGAATAATCCATAACAAATGAGCCAGTGTTGTATATGGCTAGGTAACAGCTACATAGATGTTAGGTAGCAAGACATATTATCTTCTCACCTAGGCATAAGTTATAAGATGATTGGGATAAATGTGAAAATTTAGGAATTATATTAATACTAGACAGATCTGAGGAATGATGGCTTAGAGGTGAAGACGCTTGCCTCCACTTGGAGTTCAATCCTAGGCAGTGGCAGATGTTTCTCTATCAGGAAGCAAAGAGAAAACATCTGCTGTGAACTCCACGAAGGCATCAGGAAGGGCATCCAGCTAGTAAACTCTCAGCTCCATTCAGTGGCCTTGACTCAACAGTGAATAAGGGGATTACAGGGTTGTAAAAAGAGAAAAGAAATGCATGTGAGCAGTTTGGAAATAGCATAGAACGTTGTATGAACAAGACTAATAGTCAAACATAGACACAGGAACACATTTCCAGTTAAGATGAGACTGGATCCTCCATGGATCTTCATGGATTCTCCATGAGCAAACTAAATTAATTTATGGAAATAGATGACAAGGAACCTGTTCTGCTGGATGAAGTCAAATAAAAGCATTTTCTCTTATTCTTCTTTTCTTCAGCATCCTATATTGTCTTATGCACTGTTCTGAAAATTCCTCCAGACATATTTTGAAAGGTATATGGAACTACTGGGAGAATACATGCACCCGTAATGCATGCAAGTCGCAATTAATGCCACCTAACATTTAGCTTGCAGAGTTCTTCCCTCTCACAACATGAGAACCAATCTTTGGAGAAATGATTCCCATAGCTGAGAAAAGACGGATTGGATCAGCCATGCATCTTATTCATTTCCCTACTCACTGTAATGAAGATATTTCTGCTGCAGAAGTGTTTAATGATCTATGAATGAAGCATTAGAAATCAGTCACTGAAGCAAGCTGCAATTAAACACTGAAAGTCTGGTTTTATTACTGCTAATGCAAAACACTATATTTAATATTTGTGAGATTATTTTAGAAAATGTAATACTAAGAAAAATAAGTTGTTTACAAAGAGACTTTGAAACAATTTGACTTGTAGTCATAATTTTCAACATTTTTGTAAGACAGGTAGCCCTTGTCTTATGACCACCACTGAGCTCACAATTTCCATTCCTAAGCAAGAGACTTGTTAAATGAGTTTTTTCCCATTTTATGACTTTTCTTGCCCAATTGTTAAGTGAATCGTTTTAGTTATTAAGTTAATAACACAGCTGTTAAGTGACTCTGGATTTCCCATTTATTTTGCTTGTCACAAAAGGTGATCACATGATTCCAGGACACTACAACCGTCATAAATACATGCCAATTGCCAAGCCACCAAATTTTTATTATGTGACCATGGAGATGCTGCAATGGTCGTACATGTGAAAAACAGTCATAAGTAACTTCTTTCAATGGTGTTGTAACTTTGAACGGTCACTAAATGAATGGTTGTAAGTTGTATTGCTAAATTTGAAACTTCCTTAAACACAACGGGGGTAATATTAGTAATATTAAAGAAATATTTAACTGACAATGAAAATAATTTATTAAGTTAGACTAGATTAGACTAGAATAACAGAGTTGGAAGGGACCTTGGAGGTCTTCTAGCCCAACCCCCTGCTTGGGCAGGAAACCCTACACCACT
>JANHFT010004503.1:71420-84368 GCA_032467955.1 Pseudoxenodon macrops | reverse complement strand
TGGTTTGCCATTTCCTTCTCCAGTGGATCACATTTTTTCAGAGCTCTCTGGTGGCCCTGCATGGCATAGCTCATAGCTTCATTGAACTACAACAAGGCATGAAGGGGTTGCCACATGAACAGCCATCAAAAAAGAAAGAAGTCAGAAAACTGATCATGGACCATGTTCCAGCTTAAAGATGAAAAATCTAAAAAGAAGTCATATTACCTATCAATAGTTAACATCTGAAAACATCCTGTTACTGTCCATCTTGTTATAATGTTCTGCTACAGAAAGTATTTATACATCTGAACATGAATACCTAAGATGCAAATTGTATTCTGATTCTGGTCTTCTTTTTCAGAGGGCATCTGGGCAGTCTAAAGTTTAAAACAGAGCTTGAAATAATATCTAGCAATATCTCCATCTATTAGCAAATGCATGCCAATATTTAGTATTTCCCTTAAAACTAGGCATCCGCACAATTAGCAGAAAGTTTAAAAACTATTTTACATGTCTTAAAAGTTTATGTTTGGAAAAAAGCTCCTCTAGAATTTCTTTTATTTTCACAAGTTTTATAATCTGGGTGTTATTAATTATAAAGAAGTGTAGAAGTATAGAAGTACCATTCATTTTTATGCTTGTTTTAAATCAAAACTAATAAAAAATTAGACAAATGGTGCAACTCAAAATAATGTATTTGAATTCATGATTGCATTAAATTATTGGTATTTAGTGATATTAATGGTTTCTTCGTGTTACTTATCAAATTTGTTTGTCTCTTCTTGATTAAAACTAACTGGTAGCTTTTAGGATAAGTGTAATACTGTGAAAACATGTTGATAGGCCATAAAATAAAATTGATATTTACATGCATAAGAGAAATCATATATTCCATTTTTGTTTACCTGCCACATATAAACATCAACTACAATTCCTAATTTGCCATTATATTTCCCAAAACAAATAATGGTTTTGGAGAATAGCTTGAGGGAATCAAGCTATTCTCCAAAACATCTGAAGGCAGGACAAGAAGCAATGGATGGAAAATAATCAAGGAGAAAAGTAACCTAGAACTAAGGAGAAATTTCCTGACACTTAGAACAATTAATCAGTGGAATAACTTGCCTACAGAAGTTGTAAATGTTCCAACATTGGAAGAGTGTTGGACAACTATTGGTCTGAAGTAGCATAAGGTTTCCTGCTTGTCTTCTCATCCAGGGGTTTGGATTAGAAGACTTCCAAGATCCCTTAGAACTCTGTCATTCTATTCTATTCTATTCTATTCTATTCTATTCTATTCTGTTCTGTTCTGTTCTGTTCTGTTCTGTTCTGTTCTGTTCTGTTCTGTCCTATTCTATTTTATTCAAATTGTTTCAAAATAAAGAAGAAAATAGTTGAGCTTCAATCTGTCTTTTAACTTGCAGTTTCATGAAAATGCTCTGGATGTAGGCCTCCTCCCCTTTTCTTTTCTCCCCCTGTCTCTTACCATCCTGAGTGGAGATGGTCCCCTCCGGACAAGGAATACAATCATAGCAGCAAACTGGCTCTCCTTCTCGCTTCCGCTTGACAAATCCAGAATGACATTTTTCCACACACTTGGACTGAGGCAGAGACTAAGAAGAAAAATAAAGAATTGCAAAGAAGACATATTAGGACTCACCATCCATGGAAAATGGAGGTTAACATGAACATTTGCCAAGTAGTGTCTCAGCTTCACCTAGGTAAATATGAAATCATTAATTAATTCTAAAACTTTTTGGGAGATATAAATTCCATTTTGCTTTTGGAATATCTCATTGCAGTGAAGGAATTTTCTACTTCCTGAAGTCTGGAGAGATGGAATAAAAGAAAAAAGATTTAAACATTGACAACCAGTGAATTCTCTCTCATGGATGCATGAACATGATTTTAATGTACATTAAATGTTATAATAAAATTTATCCTAAATGATTTATTAAAGTTTTATTACATTAGATTAATGAAAATAGTGTAAAACTATGAAAAAGAAATAAAATTATGAGTGGTAGAATCTGCAAAAGTTTCTTAAAGATTACATAAAACATTGAAAAGCCTATAAAGCCTTTGAAAGTCTATAATAGTCTCCTAGTTAATATATATATATAGGAATATTTTTTACAGCTTAAGGTTGACAACTTTACAGGAGATGTTCTTTGTTTATATGTATTTTTTTCTTTAATTTATGTGCCTGTCAGGCCTACAACCATATTTGTTTTTGGATTTTTGGCCTGCCACACTTTCTATTATTCTATTATGCATTTTCTATTGTGAGAAAATGGGAGGAGAGAGTGTATGGAGCTGGGGATATGTAGCCATAACAAAATTATTTCTAGAAAGTCAAGGTCATCCTTTGTCTTTGCATCTGACCAGAACATGATGGGCAAAGCTGCCAACTTGGCAGTGAATGATTGGACCATGTGACGGACTTGTGGGTGTGAGGGCAAGATCTTGAACTTTCAACTGGGTGGTAGAAACCTGGGAATCTTCAGATTCAGGTTTTCACAGATGTGCCAACATGGCTGTCTTAATAAATTGGAACTTTGAGGAATGCTTTGCCCTGGAGTCTGATTGAATTTTGGATGCTATATGGAACGCTGACATAGCTCTTGAGACAAAAAGAAAACTGAACAGAGGTACACAAATATAACTATAGGGAAAATATGTGATGGTTTTAAAAAAAACACAAAGCTAGGACTACTCTTTTGGTACCAGAATAATATAATGTAAAAATAAGGAAATTGTTATCATAAGCTATGATGGCTAGTTATTATTTAGAAAAAGTTTAATTCTGAATTTTGACATTTTTATGAACAACTGAAGAAATGAAGAGTTATTATTACCTCTAACATCAGAGAAGTACATCTCTCAAATTCAGTTACTGGTACTAACAGTATGGATATGTTTCTGTTCTGCAGATGTTTAGCCAAAACTGCATATTTCATCTTCTATCTTTCTTCACTAAAGGTTTATAAAAACAAATTTCTTCTTTGTTGTTTTTATTTCTGTGCAAAGACTATCACTATCAAAAAGTGTTTGATGCAGCTGCCAACAGAGTTATTCCAATCATCATCACCACCAGAAAATATACAATTACTATCCCATGTCTAAAAATGTAAACATTCATGAATTGCTGGATTTCCCTCAAATATTTGATTGTAAACCTTCCTTTGAAATATAAAACCTTCAAGAAAAGAAAGATAAAAACCAGATGTTCAAAATAAATCCTAGGTATTTATATAAATAATTATCTGAGGTAAGTGTTCTTTTTCTCCTTTTTAATGAATTTGCTTAATATAATATTCTATGCTCTATATAGCTGCAATTAGCGTGCAAACTGTAAAGGCCACATAAAAAGAGAAGAAAGATTCAGTGAAGTATATACATATAATTACAAGACATTAGTGTCTGATTAGAAAGCGCTGAAAGAATAATTATACCATTGGAAAACATCAAACTTCCATATCCAATAAAACAGAAGTTGCAAGATGGAATAAGCCACTGAAACTTTAGAACTGAATAAAAGCAAGGATTTCAATGATGGCTTAAACCTAACCTCTGTTAACATTTAAATATACTGAAAACTCCTCACAAATTATAAAAGAGAATTTATATTTTAATATTGCTGTTTTGGTTCCAAAAAGTAGCTTGTGCTTGTTTACATCACAAAGATATAATTCTCAAGTTCTTCTGGTAGAAAAATAGGAGTGTATAAACATCACTAAGTCTATGTTCAGGAGGTCTTAAAAAGAATTTGATCCATTTCTCTTCTGATCCAAGAAGCATCTTCAGCTCCAGAACTGAAAACATTTCTTGGATGAGGAGTGAAATGCCTTCAAAGAAAAACCAGAAAGTCCAGTTGCCTCTTGAAAAAGCACCTTTGGGACAACCATGACCTGGATGATTGAGAATCTCCATAGACATATTCTTCATTGTGACAGGCAGAATACCAGTAGAAGCAAGCTTATTCCTAATGCCAGAGAGCAGTAGTAGTGAATAAACAGATTCTAATAACTTTTGGGGAAAGAAAATGACTGATAATAATATTGGTCCTTTGAATCTGATGGAAAGTAAAAGGTTTTGTTTATTCTTATATTTCTAATTAGTCAGAGCAAAACACCTTTTTGCTGCTAGTCAAATAGAAAGACACATCCTAGAAATGATATCAATGGAGATACAGAATGTGAAGCAATAAGGGATTCTTTTGTCACACATGCTAATATCAAAAAGAACTGTCCATTTTGTCTTCAAATTATTTCTTATTTCTAAAGCATGCTTGGTAGATAAGAATATAACTATGATACTGAATCTGCTTTGCTTCATGTTAGTCTTTCACAGGAAGAAATAGGAGAATAATTCAATCTAATGCTGTAATACTGGACCCTGACTCAACCTCACCCACTCAATGCTAGCTAGTGGAAACCATTGTTATTTTAGAGGACAGGCATATTGCTAGAATTAAGTCTCTTGACAGCAGTCACCTTCCTCTCCCTTGACTTGTCCCTTCTGCTGACAATCCTCTTCCATCCAATTTGTCCATTAGGTCTCCCTCCCATGGCTTTCTAAGTCAAAAGGGTTTTAAAAGGGGGAATATACTGACCTATCTAATGTATCTCAAACTAGGGGAAGCAGCATAGGAGAAACTTTAAATCCAAGTGTATGGAAGGAACTGGTTCAAGATGACCCAGCTAGCTTCATGGCTAAAGCAGGACTAGTAGTCCCGGTCTCTTGTTTCTAGCCTGGTACCTAAACTACTATAACAAACTAGCTCTGTCACATGGGCTAATCCTGATTTATCTGTTCATTGCCTTGACAATGAATCTTTCTTTTCCCTGTCGAGGCCATCCTTTACACTCTCTACAGTATATACTAATTCTACAGAATTACAGGTAACGTTGTACCCACCATTATTTAAAAAAAGCTCTTGTAATGTCCATGTGCAGTCTATCATTTCCACTGTAAACAAGGCCCTTAATAAGAATTGATTAATTGGTGTAGGTGGGCATGGGATATATTCCATTAATCTTGAAATCCTGTGAATTGAAATAGATGGCAGTGACTTCTTCTCTCTTCCATTACCCACCTTTCTGCTTTTCATAAAATGTAAACTAGAATAGAAAAAACCCAATGTTGAATTAAAATAGGATGGGAAGTTGTGGGGTTGCCTTGGAGGCAGCTAGCCAAATATAGATTCACAACAGCAGCAGCAGCAACAGCTGCAGTAATCCACTGATTCAGAAAGTAGAGCTGCCGGTTCCTTCCTGACGTTGTCTCATGGCTTTCGAACAGCAATGAGCAATGTCTACTCTTTGAGCCATTGGCTGCTTAACGCCTCCTGCTTTTCTCTGGCCTTCTTTCTCCAGATCACTCACATCAAAAGATACCAGCAATGGAAAAAACATGACCTGTTCCATTGACCCGAAGGGAAAATTAAATTACAAAATTCACATACCTTTTCATTTAAAATTTCTCTCCCTGGTGTTGCTTATGCTTAGTTTCATAATAAAACCAACAATGACTCAACTGGAAGGAGCCCGCATTCTGAAAAGTCCGTGAAAGCAGTAATAGTCAATTAGATTAGACTTGTGGAAACAATGTGTAGGAGAAACCTTTTGAAACAGACATGCTAATGAACTCTCCTGAAGCATTTTTTCAAGGCCATTGGAAAGACATCATTGACCATGGAAACTACAGCACCCAGCTATACATTTCAAAAGCATGACATTTAAGACACACGTGGCACCTTCCCAGTTCTATTTTGAAGGGGAAATGTTAATCAGAAGCAATTTCTGGTGAAGGAGAAGCAGTCTGAGAGCAACATTTTCAAAAGGTTTCAGAAAGAAGTCTACTTAGAATAACAGAATTGGAAGGGACCTTGGAGTTTTTTTTAGTCCAACCCCCTGCCTAGGTGGAAAACCCTAAGCCACTTCAGACAAGTGGTTATCCAATCTGTAAAAACTTCCAGTGTTGGAGCATTCACAACTTCTGGAGGCAACTTGTTCCACTGATTAATTGTTCTAACTGTCAGAAAATTTCTCCTTAGTTCTCCTTGATTAGTTTTCAGCCATTGCCTTTTGTCCTACCCTCAAGTGCTTTGGAGAATAGTTTGATTTCCTCTTCTATGTAGCAATCCCTGAGATATTGGAACACTGCTATCATGTCTCCCGTAGTCCTTCTTTTCATTAAACTAGGCATACCCAGTTCCTGAAACCATTCTTCATATGTTTTAGCCTCCAGTCCCCTAATCATCTTTGTTGTTCTTCTCTACACTCTTTCTAGAATCTCAACATCTTTTTTACATCGTGGCGACCAAAACTGAATGCAGTATTCCAAGTGTGGCCTTACCAAGGCATTAAAAAAGTAGTATTGACACTTCACGTGGTCTTGATTCTATCCCTCTGTTTATTCAGTCTAGAACTGTGTTGGCTTTCTTGGCAGCTGCTGCACACTGCTGGCTCATATTTAAATGGTTGTCCACTAGGACTCCAAGATCCCTCTCACAGTATATTCAGTGCTTTCCTATGAATGACAGAATACCTTTCTTCCACAGAAATCCAGAACTTTTCCATGAGCAGATCAGTGAATCTAATCTTGAGTGTATGATCAAACTGCAATTCAGAAAGTTCTTCCTTCTCTTTCAAATTAAGTTCTCAGGCTGAGCAGAAAATGCAGCGAAAGGATCCCTCCCTGCAGTCATATATTTGCGATGAAATTGAGGGAAAGTACTAATCAATTTTGTTCTGCGGTACTTCCAGGTGGCTTTTAATTAGACTTGAGACTTTCTGATATCTTTTCTCTTTCTCAAGCCCAAACAGCAGTGGAAACATTCAATATTTCCTTTTGCAAGATAATTTCCCCAAAAATTCAGGTTTCTTTTAAATCCAAGTATTTTGTCACTTGAAGTCAAAACATTTCTTCAGTGCCTTGCAGAAACTTGTTCAGCTTCTTCCTGGGATTAAAGATGTCCGCTAAGTATGCTTATTTTATTTATTTGTTTATTTTATTTATTTATTTTGTCAAGCACATATTAGATAATCCAATAAGTACAGTATAAACATGATCTAAATACATGAAATGAATACGAATAAAAGGGAACATTACAACAGGTATGGTAGGTACGCTGGTGCGCTTATGCACGCCCTTATTTCTGCAACCATTCTCCATCTTCAAAGCACTCAGCAAAATGTGGAATACTATTTTCTTGAAATTGCAATTCTGCCTTCAGCTCAAACATCCTGTTGAGAACTCTGTCTCTGCTGAGCCACTATATTTTTATGTAAGAGGAGACTTACTCTTTGTCTAGATTTTCAGTTTTTGAACATTCTTGAGTGAACTGGTATTGTTTAATAAAGTTAACCATTTTTTTTAACATGATCCAGAATTTTTTTCATTTTGTCTCCAAGAGATTTTGAAACCAACATTTTTCTGTGAAGAAAGCAATGTGTTGTGACATCAGGGTTTTCTTTTCTTACAAGACAGACAAAATCTCTTATGGAGCCAACGATTATTGGAGCAGATGACAACACAGTTCCTCCAAGACAGATTTTTGTTGCCAGATAGGAAGACAAAACATTAAATATATCTTGGCCTTTGCATATTTCTTGTAGTTCTCTTCAATGTCACCATCATTTACAAATCTTACAAATTTGTGATAGTGGCTAATGTAATAAATGCCATAGCGTGACATTTATTGGTGAAATCTGTTAACTCATCAACTTAGTTAGAAAAGCTGTTGTTCTTCACTTTATCATACAAAACCTCTTCAACATCATGTAATGTCATTAATATGCCAATTTATTGTGCTTTCTCACATTGGAACCTTTTCAGTTTCTTGTACTGCATCTGGTCCTAGCATTTTTTCCACTATCATTTTACATCCGTAAGATTACTTTCTCACTCAAAGTGTGACTTTTCTTCTGCTATGTAATACGTTCTGCTACTAAATAACTTGCTTCTTGGACTTTTGTACTATCATTTTCTTAACAAAAGCTTTACTCTAGTTGTTTTGTGATTCCAATAGCCATTTAAAGTAATTTTGTCATATGGCTGTGATTTGTAGTTATGTGTATTTTTAATTTTACTGAAGTCATAGCTGCATTTGTAAGTTGTTTTTCATAGATGATGCACAATGGAATAGGACAACTTGGACCACCCCTCCACGTAATATCATTGATAAATGGTTTTCATTACAAATCTGGACTTTAAAAAAAGTTGATGTACCACTGCAGAGAAATGCCCATGAACATTTAAATAGTTCATTAACATTATCATTATTAAATTTATTGGTATTGTCCATTCTAGACTCCTGCTGTTCTCTCACACACTTCTTTTTCAAAAGTCACCACATTGGACCCTCAGACATGACTGAAAAAAATGTATATAAAATTTATTTAAAATAACAATAAAATAACTACAGAAAAACTGCAGAGAATAGGGAGGGACAGAGAAACTGAAGTCAAAGATTGCTGGACAAATCCATTAATTTCTTTAAAAATGCACTTCTCCCTCCGGTTCAATATATTCTTCCATTCCTGTGTTATGACCCAGGTCACATAGGTATATGCATATGCAGGCTTCAGCAAAGTCCTTTATTGCTCTGTTATCCCATGACAAATATCCCATGACAAATGGACCTACAACAGCCAGTGAAGCTCCACTCCAAATTTTCCTCACGGTTTATTCATTTATTTATTCATTTTGTCAAGCACATATAAGATAACAGATATAAATATAAACATGATTATGAATACCTTGGATATATAATGGATATGAAAATGTGGGGACATTAGGACAGGGATGGTAGGCACGTTGGTGCGCTTATATACGCCCCTTACAAATCTCTTAGGAATGGGGTGAGGTCAATAGTAGACAGTCTAAGGTTAAAGTTATGGGGGTTTAGGGATGAAACCACAGAGTCAGGGAGTGCATTCCAGGCATTGACCCCCCTTTTGCTGAAATCATATTTCTGCAATTGAGTTTGGAGCAATTTACCTTAAGTTTGTATCTATTGTGTGCTCGTGTATTGTTGTGGTTGACCCTGAAGTAATCATTGACAGGTAGGACATTGTAGCAGATAATTATGTGTACCACACTCAGGTCAGACAGAAGGTGGCATAGTTCTAAATTGTCTAAGGCCAAAATTTCAAGCCTGGTGGTATAAGGTATTTTGTTTCGAGCAAAGGACTGGAGGACTCTTCTTGTGAAATATATCTGGACTTGCTCAATTGTATTAATGTATGATATGCAGTGCAGGTTCCAGAGAGATAAGCTGTATTTGAGAATAAGTCTAGCAAAGATTTTGTGTGCCCTAGTTTGCAATACAATATTACCGGAGAAGAAGCTATGCAAGATTAGGTTAACAACTCTTAATGCCTTTTTGGCAATGCTGTTACAGTGAGTTCTGGGACTTAGATCGTTTGAGATGAGTACTCCAAGGTCCTTGACAGTGTGAGGGTCGTCTACGAGGTCATATCCGCCCAGCTTGTATTTTGTGTTCTGATTTTTTTTTGCCAATGTATAAGTTCTGCTATTCCTTCTACAGGAGGAAATTGGATTTATCTTTTTTAGGGATCAACTAAACTATCAGAAAAAAAGCAGATGCACATTGAATGGATTGATTCTACACCACCATCCCACAATACTCAGGGAAACATGTAAAACTATAAAATAATACCATAAAAGAGAAGCTATCTTTTATTATCATAAAAAGCACAAAATTCATAACTTATAAGACACGTTATCAAAGGTCCCCCCCCCAATCCCATTGACTGGTATTAAGTGCCCATTTCAATGTGAAGTTTTAACTATAGTACTAAAAGAATAATTTATCCAGAGCCATACCATGTAGAGTTTCTGATAATCTGTTTCCTGAATTGGTGCAGCCAATACAGCAAGTACACAAAAAACATCTAGAGCAGGCCTGTCAAACTGCGGCCTGTGGGCCGAATACGACCAGTGTGGCCCACACTCACCCTGGCTCTGTAAAGACAAACAATATCACTATATATCACAATACGGCCCGCAATGCGATTGGCTTTGACATCCCTGATCTAGAGAGTGTTTTTTTTACCTGCTGTAATCTTGGTCAAATCATTTTGTACCAGTTTCAGCTTCCAAGTCTCTTATATTGATGTTGTTGCAATAGTCAATATTGTAGTACTAAAAGCGTGCATTGTGCACCAAATGAAGTGCACTTACTACTTTACTTAGATGGATAAAATGTTACAAAATGGCCAGAAACAAGAATTAATAATAATGTTATCACCAAAAGGGAAGATCAGATTGGAAAATAAGTTCAGCAAGCAAAGCAGATGCAAGTAAACTAGAACAGATGAAAGCAAATAAAGAAGACCAAGGAAGACTACCTAGAAACAGGGAAGATGAAGGAAATACTGGAAATAATAAAGCAGATCAGGGACTTTAGAATTTAAACTGCAAGATGGTACCGATTATAACAGGCACATTGAATGCAAACCCAAAATAACCAGAGCACTGCTTGAATATCATTGGCATTGACAAAATCATGATTAGTCAATTGCAAAAGGCAGCTTTATTTGGAACAGCTTGCATCCTTCAATGATACCTTTAACATAATCTGGCTATCCCAGATCTCTGGGAAGGACTTGCTAGGTGGTTAAAAATGCCAAATTTGGTTTGAACACCTGGCTGACTGTGCAACGAACCATAATACACAGATATTTCAGCCATGGGGGTCTATAAGTCAAGATTTGAAACACGGTTTCCATGGAGAGAAGAAGAAGAAGAAAAAATCAAGATGGGAGCTGCAACAATGCAATCAAAAGGACTATGACAGGTGCAAGTTATAGAGCTGAATATAATCTCCTAGCAACATCTTTTATTCTCCAGCTGCTTAACTTGGTTAATTCTGGACACTCGTTATACTAGATCAGTTTCTGGGTTTTCAAATTTGATGCTTATTTTTATTGCTAACAGTTTGCAATCATTTATAACCTATTTGATAAAATTAATGAAAATGGAAAAAAAACCCTTTCCTTTGTGTTTCCCCCTCACTTCTCTGATTCTTTTGGGTTCCTGTAATTCTGTTTACAGTCTGCCACGATGATGGTTCAATTTTCAAAGCTGTTAGCTACCTTCTGTTGCTGATTAAATTTTTGTTTAGTTTTACTGGAAAGTCTGTTGGATTAATTTAACAAACTCTGTTTGCTTTAGTGAGAATGACCTGCAGCCACCTTCAGCTTGTACAAAATAATAATCTTTTCCATGATTTATTGATTCAGCACTCTTTACCTTAACAAAAAGTGTAATAAGAAAACTTGCTTTTACTTTACTTGAATTTATAGGCATGAGGGCCTTAATTTGAATACACTGGAGATGAGATTGTATCTAATAGCTTTGCTCACTTTACTGTTATTAACATTCCTGTTTCAGAAAGTTTGTCACAACTTGATTATGTTAAGGGTAGAACTTCACACGATTCTTTCATTTATTCTTTTGAAAATTATTCACTTCAAACAGCCAAGTTAAGTTTATTAAAACTTAGTTCTTGATTTTAAAAAGGTTTACTGAATCTTTGGCCTCAATCTCATTTATTCCCACTCATTATTTTAAGCAACCTATATCCAAATAGTCATAACTTTTCTCAAGGAAAAAGTTCCAGCTATTACAAACTTTTATACAGCAAGCTTCATAAATCACAAATAGTTTGCTTTATTTATTTATTCATTGTAGGTGTTGCCCAACTCCATACAGATTATGGACAGTTCATGTACAAGACAATATAAAAATAAGAACCTATATAAAACAATAAATAAATGGTTAACCCAGTCAACTTATAAAATAGATATGATAGGTCCAGTGCTGATAGGACAGTTTTAAAGACATTTGAATAATGAATATGGATCGGAATTAAAGAAAATAAACAATAATAAAGTGTGATATTCTAAAAGAAAACCTACCTCAAAAGTACTAGGAATAATTGAAATAACTACCTCTCCTTTCTAACCAATCTCTACCTAATCCTATGACTTCCAGGTCTACTATATAGGTTCCTCTTTTAGATCATGTTGAGATAATTTTAGGTTTTTGTTATATTTCATTAAATTTTTTTTTTTTAAAAACCACATCTTATTTGTTAACTTTAAATTAAACAGTTCTGATTCTATAGGCAAGTACTGAGGATATCCTAATTAAAGGTCAAATAAGGAAACAATAAATATAAATATAAAACAATTAAGCTCATAGAACAGAGTTCCCCAACCTTTTCAGCTTTGCAACACCAACTGGGAGGGGGAGAACATGGTAGATGGTTGCACTTGAATCACAGGAAGTGTGTGCATATGCTTACACAAATGGAGCATAAACATATGGGCAATCGGGCATGCACTCACATGCTGTTTGTGTAAGTGGGGATCTTCCACTTTCACGGCCCGGTTCCGAAAAGTTCAAGGCCTGGGAAGGGGCAGAACGATGATCCCTTCAAACTTCAGAAGACTCCAGAAAGTTACATGGTTAGTGGTATTGGGAAACATGAAGAGAACCAGTTGGAGAAGTAACTCCAGTAGACTTCCTCTATCTATGTTCTACAATAGGTCATTGAGCAGAGTGATTAATACAATTAAAATGTGAGGAAATTAATTTAAAACTTGAAAAATGAGAATCTGAAAGAAAATCTATTGTATTTAACCATCCTTGAAAATTTCCCCCTGTAGATAATAAGCAATTATAATTCCAATGTGAGTAAGAAGAACAAAACAAATTCTTTTTCTATTTATTTATTTATCAAGTGTGTATAAGATTAAGACAAAGAATAAACATGATTGTGGATCTAGAATATGTACAAGCATGGTTATGAGTACATGATATTTTACGAATACATGGGGACATTAGGATAGGGATTGTTAGATCGTGCAGTGAATGAAGACTGGAGGCATCAGTGACAATCAGATCTCTTTATTGTGGTTCAGCTCAAGA
>JANHFT010004503.1:52626-66443 GCA_032467955.1 Pseudoxenodon macrops | reverse complement strand
CAGACACCATGCAAAAGCAGCTGCACTGACTCACACACAATGCAAAAGTACACAAAATGGCACCAGCAACAGATTTACCACATTTAACAATTTTAACAGATTTACAGAGTTGGAAGAAGGGACATTGGAGGTCATCTAGTCAAACCCACTGCCTAACCAGAATTGCAAAAGCACACAGCATTGTTTTGTTTTATTTATATTGTTAGATAAAAGCAGTTAAATTTAGAACTTCCTAAATTTAAAATGGCTATGTCTAAAATAAACCCCCAATTTACTATTTTTTAAAAGGGGGATGGAGCAGGGAAGGCAGGGTGGGATGTTGGGGGTGAGGCAGGGGCAACTAGGTAGGGTGCGACTTCGCAGGCTTACCTGGCAGGCAGGTCAGGGGCGCAGCACTTCAGGCAGCCAAGCTACAGAGCAGAGACTGGGCGAGTAAGAGGCCACGAGGGACCGGTTTGGGGACGTGGCCAGCCAGCCATCGTTACCGGTATGGTGAACCAGGCCACATGTCCGGTAACGGTTCTGCCGAGCCAGTCCGAACCGGGAGCATTTCACCCTTGGTGGACAGGCAGGTGTTTTGCAAATGCGCAGAAGTATCTATTCAAATATTGTTGATGCTATGCTACAGCTAGAAAAACCCAAGGATGAGGAATGGAATTGTTGGAATAAATATCCATCTGGTTCAGTTCCAAGCCAGGAGAAAGAGACTGGAAACATGGAGGCTGATTGGAAATATGGTTTAATGATGAAGCAGAACCACCAAGCACATGGTTCCGTTTCACCTGACCACATGGAGTTGAGAGTGATGGGTTTTTATACCTTCTCTTGGACCTTGCACTTGCACTTCCTGTTCCTATGCAAGAACATGTATTCTATTGGCTGTTGTCAGACTCCCATGGGAGTATTATGAGTTTGTCTGAGCTAGGTTTGGTTGAAGTTTGCTGGGGGTGGTGCAACTGAGATGATGCAATGAAGGGGCTTGTGTTCTGAAAGGGTTTTTGGGCAATTCCTATTATGGCTGAGGGCTAATCCTACCTTTGTTGGATCTTGGTTGAAGGTATTTGCCTATGACTAGAGCTATCTATCTCTTTATCTCTTAAGTGTTGACATCTGCTGAGGGATGTTAAGAAAGGTGGGGGCTGCTTTCCAAGAGCATGTGTCTCCATTTCTCATCCAGGGAAATATAACATTCTGCTTTTTTAATATTTCTCAAAATATTTCAATCTTCTAGGAGAGGGATGGTGCTAAATTTCTATAGAAACGATGCCTGGGAAGTGGAGGTACACATTGATCATTCCAAACAGATCACCAAAGATATTGACAAATAAAATACACACCTTTATGTTTCCGTTGCCTTGATAAACCTATGTTCCCACGATAGTGATCCCTTACCCTTCCTGTGACATGATGGGTAAATATTTCTTACAGTGGATGCATTCCTTGCTTTCTGGAACATATGGAACAGCTGAACAATACGAATGCAGCAATATTGAAGGAGTTGATGGATTCCAATAATCTAATTCAGGCAGAGACTCTCCCACACTTCATGGGATTTTGTCCTTTGTCATTTCAAACCTTTTCCGTCCCCCACATCTTCCGTAAATAGCTGCCAGATCATTTTCAACTGAGGCATATAGCAACCAGCGGCTCTTTCCTGCCATCTTGTGGTTATCTGGATTTTAGCAATCCAGACTGGGTTGGTCATAGTGTCAAGCCTCTCTCCTTGCTCTCTCCTTCTTCAGTCGTGTCTCATTGGCATGCAACTGATTCCATTGAAGGAGTTCATAAGTGCTTTGGATGGCATCAAGTCTTTAGCTAGCAAGAACCCTTTAATTGGTACTTAGATCTCATTGTCTGAGAGATCAGAACGAGAAAGGCTAATTAGTTGCCAAGAAAGAACTCTTTAAGTCTTACACAGTCTTACACATCCACCCACTCTAGTCTGCCTGGTGAGAACTTGCTTTGGTGTTCCTGTAGCTGCTTTTTTTGTGCTGCATTATGAAAGTTAGAAAAGCTGCTTAGGTAGAAATTAAGCTTGGAAACTGTCAGTGGCCTCCTGTTGCTTGCTTCCCCATTCTACCACATTCTCTGTGTACTAGCGCAAACTCAGGCATGCATCAATTCTGAGAGAAAAGCCACAGGCCTACTGCCACCTTGTTCTTATTTTTTCCCCCTGAGTGTAACAGTTAAATCAGAAACTGATTTCTTTGTGCAGCTTGGCTCAGGGGTGAAATCCAGCAGGTTCTGACAGGTCCTGGAGAATCGGTAGCGGAAATTTTGAGTAGTTCGGAGAACCCACAAACACCACCTTTGGCAGCCCCAGAGTGGGGTGGGAATGGAGATTTTGCGGTATCCTTCCCTTGCCATGCCCACCAAGCCACGCCCACCAAGCCACACCACGCCCACCAAGCCATGCCCATGGAACTGGTAGTAAAAAACCACTGGCTTGGCTGGCCACTTAATAGTATAGATTGATATTTCTCAACTCTGTCAATTTTAAGATGTGTGGGCTTTTAACTTCCAGAATTTCCCTGCCAGGATTGAAGTCCATACACCTTAAAGTAGCCAAGGTTAAGAATCAGTGGAATAGATTATGCCAAATTTGATTAGGACTTGGATCTATAGGGTGGAATAAAATGCAGGATACTGGCTGAAAAGCTGTCTATTACTTGGTATTATTTGAGTTTCAGTTGCTTCTTATGCTTGGCTTGTAGAATGTGTAGGACTGTGGTGGCCGAGTGGTTAGAGTGCAGTACTGCAGGCTACTTCTGTTTCTTGCTGGCTACCTGCAATTTGGCAGTTCGAATCTCACCAGGCTCAAGGTTGACTCAGCCTGCCATCCTTCTGAAGCTGGTAAAATGAGGACGCAGATTGTTAGGGGCAAGATGCGAACCTGTAAACTGCTTAGAGAGGGCTGTAAAGCACTGTGAAGTGGTATATAAGTGCTATTGCTAAGCGCTATTGCTATTGCTGGTTGTGATCAGGGGTGGGTTGCTACCAGTTCGGACCGGTTCACCCAAATCGGTGGTGGTAATTTGCCTCCGCTTGCTGAACCAGCAGCAACGGCCGGCTGGCCACGCCCCCGAACTGGTCCTCTTGCTGGAAATCAGTCCTCCTGATGGAAAATGCACAGAAGGGAACCCTCTGCATATGTGCAAAGCCTTCTGCTCATGCACAAAGGTTTTTTTTACCTAGATGTGATGTGGGGGCGTGCGTGAGCTTAGTGAGGACGTGCGCACAAAACGCGCATGTGCACATACTTCTGACATGACCCGAACCGGTAGGGAAGATAAGAGGAACCCACCCCTGGGTGTGATATATAGTCACCAGGAGCATTCAATTGAGGCTTGTTTTCTTAGCATGATATATACATGATATAACATGATGTAATGAACCTTGTCAGCACACTCTTGGCACAGGAGCCCCTAATAAGGAAGGAAAGAAATGAGTCCCTGCATATTTTACTCTGTGGCTGTTACTCAACTGGGAAAATGTGACAATCTTAGACCAAGCCAAGTCCAAAAATGCCAGGGAATATCCAGAAGCCTGGCACTCAGACAAATCAGCCATCAATAGACACATAGGCATTAACAACATCTATAGCAGAGGTGGGTTCCTACTGGTTCTATCCGATTCTGTACAGTAAGTAGTAACTCCATAATGACGTCACAGAGCAGGTTCTGTTGGTGGCTCCGTGGCTGCCGCCATCTTGTATTTTGCTTCTGTGCATACGGCGAACCTAGTTTTTGACTGCCGCGTGTGCGCTTGCTCGCACCCTTTGCGCGTGCGTTCACTCGCACCCTTTGTGCATGCGCTCGCTCGCACCCTTTGCGCATGCGTTCGCTCGCACCCTTTGTGCATACGCTCGAGGCACAATCCTGAGTGAACCGGCAGTAAGAAGATTCAGAACCCACCTCTGATCTATAGACTATGCAAAAGGGATAATCAACCAGTCCAAAAGAGGGAAAAAAATTCCAGTCCCTCTCCACTAGTAATCAGCACCCAAATCAGCAGAGATTAACTCCAAGGTTAACTTTAGACCAACAATCAAGTGAGTAATACCCCAATCAAGAAACTGCCAAAAAGCCATCAGTAAATAGCCCAACCAAAGGATCTCTAAAACCAACCCCATCCATACAGATAGGCAAGTCACCAGAATATAAACTGACAGCAAACAACACTCCTTTACTAGCATTGATGATGTTACCTAGTTAAGGTAATGAAACGTCTGCAAGAAAACAAGTAAGCACCAGATTTTACTCTGTTAGTCAATGTTGACTCTAGGGGGTAGCGCTCCTCTCTGATTTAAGGCTGTGAGCCAGCACTGTCCGAAGATGTTTCCACTGTCATGTGGCCAGCAAAACATCATGGAAAGCTGTTTTCTTCCTTCCAAAGGGATACCTATTTATCTACTTGTATCCATAGGCTTTTAAACTGCTAGGTGAGCAGCAGTTAGGGGAAGACGGGTGCTCACTCTGTGGAGTGACGCTCAGGTCTTGAACCTGGGCTGCCAGCTTTCCTGCCAACAATCCCAGTGTCTTAACTGCTGAGTCATTGTGTCCCCCATGCATCCTAATAGCTGGCTGGATTTAGCATACTGTGTAAACCAGGTACAGAGCCCCTGATTACAGATTAACAGAGTTGGAAGGGACCTCGTAGGTCATCTAGTCCAACCCCCCCCCACTCAAGCAGGAAACAACCAGGACTCCCCAGGAATTCATGTGCTTCAATTTTGGTTTCCCGTCTAGAGTTAGGGGATGGCGATGTTTTCTTAACTTGCTTGATAGGATTGTCATATGGATGTTAGAAGATACAATGGGATTTACCTCAGCATTGCAGTAAATTTCAGCTCTTTAGACATGCAATCCTTCATTTAGGGATTGATTTGTTCAGTAGAAGGCTGATGGTCATGACTCGGTAAGGTTAAACATTTGGTTATGAATCAGAATGACATCATACACAAATTTAATCATTGTAGTATATAGAAAGAAACCCTTTATCAAGAGTATCCATGCAATGGGAGCTGGGGTCATAAATATTGGGATAGCAGATATGGTCATGTGACTGAAGTTTTGTCTTTTTTTAATGTGCACCTTGTGTGTAGCACAGACATAAAAAAAGGTGGCAGGGCTTTCAATGTGTAGTTGCACTTGCCATCTTGATTGGCATTTTGACCCCTACATCAGGGGTGGGTTCTAACTTACCTTGCTGCCGGTGAGCTTCCTTCAGTGCTGCGTGGGCGCGTGCATGCACAGTGCAAAATAATTCCAAAAAATTCCCAAAACAAAAAGTCTAAAAACAAGATGGCAATGCATGCACAGAACTTGGCTTCTGTGCATGCGCAGAAGAAAAAACAAACCCGGAAAAAATGCAAAAAACAAACAAACAAACCCCAAAAAGAGATGACGGCGTCCACGGACCAGAACTGGTTCCGTGACATCACCAGCAGCTTACTACCTACTCTATAGAACCAGTCCAAACAAGTAGGAACCCACCTCTGTAGATCAGTAGATACCCCTGGACCTTGGATAGATTTATGTGCAAGGGTTAAAATTCTAATTGCCATAATAACATTCACATTATTTATTTATCAATCATCTTAAGAACCACAATATGGATTTGAGCACGTTTATGTACTCTGGGGTAATTTTTCTTTCAGCTGCTAGATGATAAAAGGAAAAGGATGCAGTTAGTGGTTGAGCCAAAGAGGAAAATTTGAGCAAGTGTTGCTTTGCCATGCTAGCAAATATGGCTGCACATATTTCCTCATTGATGCAGTTACTGAAGCTACAACCACCTTTTCCTCTTTTCTTTAGAGCTGTTTAACTTAACACCTTTCGGATAATTAGATCTCGCTTTAGCAGCCTTTCACTGGGTCTGTACTGTTCTTTTGTTGCACTGTGTGATCCAAAAGATAGGATAAGGAACACAGATATTGATATACCTTGCTTGTTCTTTTGCCGTTACTTTGTGATTTCCCCCCCTCTTCTTTTTATGACTCACAGCACATCACGAGAAACCTTGAAATCAAACCTAGCTTGGGGAAATGTGTTTGCGCCGAGATGGATATTTCGCCCACGTAAGACGACACTCGATGAAAACACATTGAAATGTGCCATCAACAGGACCAAATGTTCGTGGTTTTTTTTTTCTTCTTCTTACAGGAAATCCCCTGCTGTGAACAGAGATGCTTCTGAGTAGTCCTTTTTCTTTGTTGTTCCGTTGAGAGATACGTTTCTTGTTTGTTATGTTTCCATGCTTTCATAATTAGATCGTAACATTGTGGCCTGTGTGGTCTGGTCACCAAGGAGCTTCTCATAGAGCGCACACAGGTACATTTGTGGTGATGCAGTCAACATATAGCGTGCAACCACTTCGATATTGTCACAGAAATTGCAACCAAAAGTCTTTCATAAATGGAAAAGGCAACTCATCAAAAACAAAACTCTATGATATGGTTAAATCATTCTTTAGAACCGTTAGTAACTCAGCGATGACGTCACGGAGCCAGTTCCTTCGGTGTTTCCGTGGGCGCTGCCATCTTTGATTTTGCTTCTGCGCATGTGCAGAAGCTATTTTTTTATTGCTGCGCACAGGTGCTCGAGGCACGACCCTGCGCAAACCGGCAGCAAAACAATCTACAACCCACCCCTGGGTTAAATCAGAGGCGGGTTCCTACCGGTTCGGACCAGTTCTACTGAGTAGGTAGTAGGCCTCTGGTGACGTCATGGTGACAGTTCTGGTTTTTTGGGAATTTTTTTTCCCAATTTTTTTCTTCTATGCATGTGCAAAAGCCATGTTTCCGGCACTGCGCATGTGTCCCCATCTTGTTTTCGGCCTTTAAAAAAAATGGCTTTTTTTCTACTACACATGCGCCCATGAGGCGTGCCCACGCGGAGTGGGAGGCAGCGAACCGGCAGCGAAGTAAGTTAGAACCCACCCCTGGGTTAAATGTATAGCAACGCTTCATTCTTTTTCTTCCTAATATATAAATGTAAGCTTTTAATTAGATCGGTGCTTTTTCTTAAACTTTAGGCCCTACCCGTGTCTATTCTCCTCTGCCTGAACTGGAAATAGAAAGTTTAACTTGATGACGCATGAAATTATCTCAGTCAGGATTAGGTTTCTACTGGTAAAGAGCATCTGTATGTTACTATGTCATGAGCTGGCAAATCAATAAATGATGCGATAACACAGCTTTCAAATTTTATTATTATTTATGGCAGGTTAGTTCAGAGGAAATGAGAGAATGTAGAAAATTAAGGAAAGGGTAGAAATCACTTCCTTTTGTTGATGCTTGCTGTTTGCTTGGAAACATCCTTCTTGAATGGTTTGTATTCTGATTAAAATCCAATCAACGCATTGCAGCTGGCTGAATATCATTTTTGAGGCTGAATTTGCTTCATTAACTGAACCTTTGCCAAAATATGTCTGTGACTGGATTCATATGACACACGCACAAATCATATCATTCCATAGCAGAGTTGGGAAACTGATCTATGAGTTTATCTTTGAGTTCCTCATCTGCATTGTTCATTATCTGCTGGGGATGACATCATTTTAATGTTCTGGTATTTGCCTTTTTTTCTTCCTTGCCCTTCATTTTCCATTTATTTCATATTTGTCAGATAACAGCTGGAAGATGGCTCTCTCTCAAGACATTGTTGTCTCTTGTCTTCCAATTAAAGAAGTCACTTGAATCACCAACTACTTCAAATTATACTACCGGAATTACAACAAGTAGACCTTGTTTATACAATGTCTCGTTTAGCAACTGTTCACAGTTATGATAGTGATGACAAAGTAACTTTACAGCCAATCCTTGCACTTACAACCTTCACAGATCTGTAAAGCAAAGGAAAGCAAAAATAAACTTATAAGCACAGTTACAGTGTCACTTAGTGCATGCTTTGCTTAGTAACTGAGGGGGCAGTTCTAATAATGGTTACTAAATGAGGACTACCTGCAGTGGTGGGTTTCAATTTTTTTTACTACCGGTTCTGTG
The DNA here is from genome assembly GCA_032467955.1 of Pseudoxenodon macrops. Classification (NCBI taxonomy): domain Eukaryota; kingdom Metazoa; phylum Chordata; class Lepidosauria; order Squamata; family Pseudoxenodontidae; genus Pseudoxenodon; species Pseudoxenodon macrops. The sequence continues at coordinate 58,438 of JANHFT010004503.1, read as the reverse complement.
GGTGTGGCTTGGTGGTTGTGGGTTTGCTTGGTGGGTGTGGCATGGGAAGGATACTGCAAAATTTCCATTTCCACCCCACTCCAGGGGAAGGTTACAGAACTGGTCAGAACCTGCTGAAACCTACCTCTGAAGTGATGACTGGAAATTAAAGGCATCCGTTTGTTAAATACTGTAAGTAAATACAATATGTAAAATACAACTTCAGCAACAGAGTGGTCAATGCCTGGAATGCACTACTTGACTCTGTTGTTGCATCCCCAAACCCCCAAAACTTTAACTTTAGACTGTCTACTGCTGACCTCATTAAGATGCATGAAAAAAATGTCTTTGAAAACTTACAGAAAACTGTTCATAAGGCAGCCAATCCAATGCTCAGCCCAAAAAAATATTATGTAGCATTGCTGATCCCACTGAGCAGCAGCACCTCATTTTAGCAAAGTGTGGAGTCACAAGTGCTTCCCTCCACCATGAGCAAATCAGATATTCAACTGTAAGATGGTCTTGTAAATTATTTTGTGCTAAAGTATAAAAGAACGCATTGATCAAAATCAGCACCCAAGAATCAATGACAGATCAGTGTAACGTGTTTTGTTGATTATGCTGCTATATTCTAAACTAGTTTTCACTTGCCTTCTCACAATGTGCCCCAAAGGGCACATCTGGTTCAGATATTTCATTCCAGCTTTCAAATGTTTTGCTGCAAGTATGCTGCTTTATCTGGTTTTGATCTTTCTTCTTTGCCTTTCTTCCTTTCAAGATTGCATCAACTCTCCCACCATTACTATTCACCATGAAACCAATGAAAGCAGCAGACACCTATGCACAGAGCTAGCACTTGCCATCTGTCTGTTTACAGCAACTCTCCCAAGCTTTTCCAATGAAAACTCCTTATGGGAATTTGCTCATTATCCAGCAGGTGTTAAAGGAAAAGAAATCAACTGAATCCAAACCAGCTGCCCAAACACTTATTAATAGTTTTTATATGAATACATTAAGTTGGTTTGCATGGAACTGAATATGTATTGCTGGACTCTTAAAATGTTGGTTGTGGGGTGATGAAAAGATAAACTCTTGCAAAGTTGAAACACATTTCCTTCTTAACTGGTCAATAATAGTCATCATCATGATCTTACCTTAGTCTGGATATAAATACAGGTGTGTGTTCTTTTTGTAAGGAGAATACTCTGCCCTGAAGCTGTCTATTAACAGAGTAACTTCAGACACAATAAAATCCAGGCTGTCCAACATTTGCAAAATAAATCAGGATGACGGAGGAGAAAATGCATTAAAAGAAATGAACTACTCTTTGTTGGTAAATAGCCATTGTGAGTTGTGCCTCAGATGCTGACTCCACTCATGAAGTGGGCAAAAGGGGCAACAAACATCACAGGTGTCATAACAGCATCACACAAATAATGCAACTAATATACTTACATTTTAGCATCCCAAGATGTGTGATGTCATTGTAGCTTTTACTGGACACCTATATGGATTGAATGGTTTTATACACCCTGTTTTATACACCTGCATTCTCATTGTATAGGTTTTTTTAAAGCAATATATCCATTATATGCATATGCATTTTGCTTTTTGACAGTACCTCTTATTCTGACTACTTCTGTAATGTTCCCAAGCATGGCTATTACACTCTCAAACATCTGGATTGTTTAACCTTGGGAAGGAACTGATATAGTAATACAACTGAGAACTGTATCTAGGCTCAGGAATATAATAGATAATAGTTTGCTATAATGGTGGTGAATGCCATAAGCTTATAATTACATTCCTCCTGTCTGAGTTGCTAAGGGTCAAAGCTAGTTATTTTTATGAAACCTGTAAGCAGGGAAAACCCCTTTAAATTGAGTATCTCTGGAATAACAGCAAAGCTTTCTTATCTTGATGGATTCAAACAAATGACTTCAGAAATGGGTAATTGTTTCATTTCCAATTTGCTGTTTAATTGGCTGTATTGTCCATTGGGTTGATCCCTATTTCACCTCGAGTATAGATTCACTGGATAAACAAATGATTCTAGAATGCCCTAACTACATTATTTACCTAAATGGGGAATTAATATTTGATAATATGTCACAAGCAGGGAATTAATAATGCCTTAATCTTATAAGATTGAGAATTAAATTTCCTCCTGTGCAGGCAAAATGTAGCTTCATAGCGTAACCTCACACATGCTGGGCAATCATTGGAATGGCATGCATTTAATCTTACAGACAGTGATAAGATCATCATGATCCACGTAAGGGACCATTTCAATTTTTTAGAATCCCTGTTTTATGAGTCCCTTGGAGGTAATCATGTTGAGGGCAATGAAGGATTAAAACTATGTGATTCATTAGTCAGCTGCACTAGGGTATAATTATATTAGTCAAATTTAAAGCAGGTAGTGATGGAGGAAGGGGAAAAAGAGCTACCTATTTTTCAGCTATGTAAAATAGAAGTCCCTGTGAGCTTACAGACCAATAAGAAAAATAGGTGGTAGAAGCATTGGTGTGTGTGGAATGATGTATTTTGTTTGGATTTTGTTTAGCATGATTTGTACACTCAATTGCTGCAATTTGTAATCCATAAAATAAATATATTAGCTTGTTGATTGACCCTTCAAATTATGATATATTCCATAAACCATTGTGGTGAGCGATGTCTTACTGTTAAGCGAACCCACTTTATGCTTACATCGGTAGACAGAAGATCCTAACAGGAAGCTAGAAAAAGGAAAATCAGGAAAAGACCATGACTGATATGGAGAGACTCTCAGGTTGGAACAAAAATATTGGATTGGAGAACCTATGTCTTTCCAAATGTTTCTGAACAACATAATATAACGGATGCTGCTGGGTGCTCTTGGGATTTGGAGTCCCTCAATATCTGGAAGCCACATGTTGTGGTTAGATCAGTGGTGTATTCCTACCAGCTTTACTACCAGTTTGCTGAGTAGTATAGACTTCCATTGGGTGTCCTCCTGTTCAAGTAATAAATTGGAGTGACCTTGCTTAAAGTTTTTGAGAAAAGTTAAGGTTGCCTAAGCTTTGCTACTTATCTGAGCAAAAAGCTCTTGAATTGAACTTGGCTCCTGGTGACCCCATAAATGCATCCATATAGCTTCCTTAGCAAGGTATACCAGTTGCAATTGCTATCTTTGCATAAATTTTAATCTAGATCCAATTTGTAGTCTAGAACCAGATTGTATCTAGTCTAGCGACAGTTCTGGAATTCTCTCTGGTGGTCTACAAATATAACATTAGTGTGATTTCAAAAGCATAAGATTCATGGGTTGTTGTTGTTTTGATTTTGAAATTCTCTGGCTTTGGAGTCACCTTAAATGCCTCATCAAGATAAATAATAAGCAATTTCATGAAGTGAAATGTATATTCTGTGTGTTGCAGATTGCCTGTTCAACCTAAACTAACAGCCAACGAAGTGTTATTTTAATGTATCAAAATTAAATGCTTCCATTTATGGGCTTAGGAAAGTAGGCATTTACCTAAAAAAAAACTGTGACAGTAATGGATCAACCAATTAAATATGAAGTATCTTGAGAAATACAGCTTGGTAAAGATCTGAAGGATGCTTATCATAGTACCATAGAAACTGCAAAAGAAGAGGGAATGACCTGAAGTGTGTATCTTGTAATCTCTTTTTAACAAGTTTTATCTGCCAATAGGTCTCTCTAATTCTATTTACTAATTCAATTCTGTGGGACAATTTAGGAACAAATTTGCATTGTGAGGGCCGCAATAATGCAGCTGTGCTTTTTTCTCTCCAGTGATGTCATAGTGAATGGGGAGCAGTAGTATTTTTAGCCCCTTCTCCCACTTTATAGAGCAGTGAGACGTGAAAAAACAGAGAAATATTTGAATTATAATTTTGAACATCATTATGATTTTTTTTCTCAGTTATTTCCAATCAAATCTTTGTGATGGGGGTCTCAGGGGAGTTTCAGGGATTCTAAATGAGTGTTTGTCTGAAAGATTACATAAGGTCCGTGTACCTTAATTTGCCCACTCTGAGTTCGCAGGGGTGTTAAACTGATGGTCCACGGGCCAGATGCATCACATGCAGGCCACGCCTACTTCAGCTTCGCAAAGGCAAAAAATGTCATGATCATGTGATGTCACATGACATGATCGAATTTGACACCCATGGGCTAAAGGATGAAGGTAAAATCTTCTTAGAATGCAGGTCATAGACATCTCATTATAGTTTTTCTGGAAGCAACAAAGAAGTTGTTTGTCATTGCCATCTATGTCCACAGCTAACCTGCAGCTTTGGAAATTCATGGTCTCCTATCTAAATATTAATCAGATCCAGCTTTGCTGAACTTCCTGAGATCCATCAAGGTCAGCTGGGCACAAGACTGCTGTAAATGTACCATATAAGATTTCTGTTCTCTTTACTTTTACTAATCCCTGCTCTGGCTTTATATTTCAACCTCCGTTCTCCAAAATTATAGTGCCAGAAATAGAAAACTGCAGCAAATTAGTGTAACAATTTAAATGGGAAATAGATGAGGTAGATACATAATTTTTCAGTAGGCATGTCTCATATTCAAATGATGGTGTCTTATGAGAGTTATTAATAATCACCTGCCAGCAGAAATACCAAAGTGCAGCAGACCTGTTTATTTTCAAATCAGCAGGCCACATTTATTTCATGTCATTAATTTATTAATGGTAAGAAAAACACAGTTTGCTTATTATTACAATTATTATGCTTCTAGCACAGAGGAAAATGGTGAATGAAGTAAAACAATTACATCACCCTGGAAAGAAAGGGAAACAAAATTCTATTAATTGAAAATGACTTTAGATGAAACAGCCCTTGCTCATTAACATTGGAAATAAGTCACTTTGAAACGACAAAGCAAAGTATGGTCTGAAGAATCCACCTTTATGTTTGGTTGAAACTATCACTTCAAGCTAAACATAGTACAAAACGTGTAGGCAAAAATGTCAGAAGTGTATGACTTTTGAATATATAAAAAAATTAAACATCCTATTTCATTCAATGTATATCAATTGAGTACCCTACACACAAACAATATCTGGCTATGGCTTGTTTCTCATGACGTTTCTCCAGAGACAGAAGAGAGTTGATTATCTAGAGAACTTCATCTGTTGAACGTCTTTAAGAAGGATCACATTTATGTTGTCTTCTCTGTTTTGCTCAAGAGAAAAGAAAACAGTGTTTAAAGATAAAAAGGGAATCCAAGTAAGATTATGTTGTAAACTGTTGCACTGTTCTCCAGAATTCCTGATATTATTTAAACCAATGTAGTCACAGCACTGATGACGTTACCTAGTTTTAGTAATGGAATGTCTGCAAGAAGACAACCAAGTTCAGACAGTATCAAGGACCCCTCAGTATTTAAACTTTTTCATAGGTTCTTCCACATCGAACTGTGAGTTAATACATTAAAATTTGTCTTGAAGAGACCCCAACTTAGAGAGAGGGAGATTTGGTAACAATATGGCAGCGACTTTCTATTCTTCCAAGTTGGGTCTTTTTCATTTTGGAGTCTACCATACACATATATTTCCTGGTGGTGTCCTACATAATAAATATATTTAACTCAGGGGTGAAATCCTACCGGTTCGGACCGGTTCTATAGAGTAGGTAGTAAGCCGCTGGTGATGTCATAGAATCGGTTCTGATCCATGGCCGCCGCTATATTTTTTGTGGAATTTATTTTGTGGAAAATGTTTTTTGATTTTTTTCAGGTTTTTGTTCCCGCATGCAGCCCCCCCTCTTCAGCTTGCTTACCTTGCTCTTAGGACTGAATCCTGAGCCACTGGTT
>JANHFT010004502.1:73016-83364 GCA_032467955.1 Pseudoxenodon macrops | reverse complement strand
TGTGTGTCCAATCACACTTGGCCAATAAAGAATTCTATTCTATTCTATTCTATTCTATTCTATTCTATTCTATTCGTCACACTTTTGGATGACCTGTGGCAGAAGCAGGATAGCGTGATTCATTCTTGCTCTACTTGACCTTTTGACAAACTTCAGTATCATTGACCATGGAATCCTTCTGAATCAGATGCTGGGTTTGGAGATGAGTGGCACCGTATTGTTCTGGTTATCTTCCTTTCTTTGCAGTCAGTTTCAGTCAGTGTTGATTGGAAGTTAACGGTCCCATGCATGGCCCCCATTATTTGCATTCAGCAGGGGTTGGTTCTGTCTTTGCTCTTGTTTGACATCTACATGAAGATAAGGTCATTTATTTCCATGGGTGGGACACCATTAATACACTATACCCAGATGTATATCTCATGGATGTCACAAGTTCATTAAAAAAAAAACCTGTACTCAATTACATTGACCCAGGCTCGAAAGGGCTATGAAAGCATTGGATTCTCGACAGGTAATTTTTAAAGTATCTTCTTAGAAGGTTTCAGGAGATGCTTTATTTTGAAGAAGAAAGAAAACCAAGATACAAAAGTGGAATATGAAACTTACAAATCTATATGTGAATGTTTTTATTGTCTCTATCCTATATTTTATCCTATTTCTATTCTATATTTTTATCCTATTATTTCTATATTACCACACTAATTACTGTTACCGTAAGAACTACTATATGTGATTATTATTCAATTACTAGTAATACTATTATACTAGCAATTACTAGTAATGCTATTATATTGCATCTTACAAACCCTGCTCTCCTTGACTACCTCACACTAGAATTTATTGTTCTTTTTTCTTCTCTGCTACTGTTCAACACATAGAGTGCGTGCCACTTTCCACATTGTGCTTTTGTACATGCTCTTTTCACCTCATGTGATTCTTGGCTCGGGGTCCCCTGAGGCTGTCATTCTACGGGTTCAGCTGAAGCACCTTCTTCAGATTCAGTTTCAGAATCTCAGTCTTGAACCTGAGTCTGATAGGGCACATCACCAATCTACCACAAAACATGGAGAAAAAGCTTGAAACTGAAAAACCTTGAGAATATTGACCAAAGACGATGTGATTTTTAAAAAAACAAAATGAGAACAAATGTTTAGAGTCCTTGGGCTTGCCCTATCATTAGACAGTGTGTCTTGATGGTCTTTTGCAACAGATTTTGGGAATTAATACTGAGGTTTCGCAGGTGTTGAAGTAGATTAAGAACTAATCAACAAGACTCAGGGTATAAAAACTAATGTTCTGTCAATATGGTGGCCCCAAAGTACATGTATTCCTTTTTCTGTTCTTTAATTTGTACTCCTATTCATTCTAACACTCAAGGGACTCCAGAGCAATTAAACATATAGTGTAGAACTTAAAGCAATACAATGAATTTCAAGACAAAAAAAATCAAAATAATTACTGGTTAGAAACCTGATGGAAATATTGGAAGAAATATGTTTTACATATGGAAAACATAAACATCTTTCTTACCCATAGGGTGATGGCCACTGCAAATATTGCATCATAGACAAAGGGCTTGCTGTAATGTAATAGATTTTTTTGTTTTAGATTCTTCTTCTTCTACTACTTCTTTACTTTTTGGGTGTTGGGAGAGATGCAAAGTTCTGATCCCTGCACTTCTGGCAGCTGCAACCATTGTTAATGACTTACTGAATACCGAAAAAAATTACAGGCAACCATTTCTGTTGGCATTCAATAAGCAAGCCCTTCGTGGTGTCATGATTTCATTTTAAAGTTAGATACTTCATATTTTCTCATCATCTGCATATACTTTGTTTCTTTTAGAATTAAGACTACATATTTAGGAATTTGTGATGGAAGGTAGATATTATGTGTGAGAGAACGAGGATGAAGACAGACCCTCCCTAATAGTTCACAGAATTTATTGTAAATTCAGATAGTAGTGTCCTCAATCTGACAAGATTTTGTCTATAGGTGTAGAGCATTAAAGGGACTCAGCTTGGAAGGATCTCTACATTTTGTTTTTGGTTTTTGGACGTGACAGAATTGCGAGATGATGCCTGTCAGATCTCTCTCCTCACAGGAGGAAGACCAAAAATCATATTATTGCTGCTGGTTGATTAAACAAGCCCGTGATTTAGTATTGCTGCTCAGTTATCTTAGCCTGCTTGCGTACATTTTAATACTTGAAAATTCATTGGAGTTACTTCTGCTCGGAGGTTCAGTAGTGTAAGAAACAGAAAACCTCCAGGGCCTTCAGCTGGATAAGTGGAAAAGTCATAACAAGGACTGTCAAATAAAGTTGGGAGAAAGGTTTAGAGAGCTTCCATCTTTAAAATAGCAATGTCAGATTAAGTGATTTACAGTTTCCAAAATATGTACGCGTCTGTACTGCGAATGGAGGCAGGTCCACAATAGAATTGCAGAGCTTTGAATTAAGAAATGCTAATTTGAGCGGTACATTTGGTTGAATTTAAGTGGTTTTTGAATGACAGAGCAGTCATGACACAGCATAACAGCTCAAGTAAAAGGATAATCTCCCTCTTCTGCCCCTTCTCCTAAAAAGAATATATTTGACAAGTAAACAACCTGGATCTATCACTGTGTGGTGAATGGTAGTAACTGACCGAGCAATTTTGAATGTGACAACCAGATAAAATTTAGCTTCCTGCTTGTGTTTAAACAAAAGATTTGCGGTATCAGGTCTTTTCCCGCCTATTTATTCTTCATCACATTTTTTGCTGCCTCTGTGCTGTTTCCAAGTGCATATAGACTAAATACAATTGAAAGTCAATTTTTGTAGCACAGCTTATGCAAAGAATCTCAGTGGGCTTTACCTAAAACAATAACCAGCAGCTTGAACATTTAGCTGCGTTTAAGTCTTGCATAAGCAAAACTCAAAAGATAAGTTTTCAACTTGGCTTGAAATGAATTCTCTGAATCTGCATTTCTTACATCAAGTGGATATGAATTTTAGAGCTGTTGTGCCCAGCTAGCAAAAGGCCCTGCATCCATGAAAAATTTAATCTGGGTGTCTTTTTATTTTCTCTGCCTGTGATTATTTTGGAAAGAGCGGAAAAACATATCTATTTTTCTCTCCACATTTGAAATCTCTGTGGATTTTTCTGTCTTACGGCTTGTTCTGCATGCATTTCTTATAATTGTCCTTATATTTTCCCCTCCCCATCAGTTAATAAAAGCTTCCTTGGGAATAATATTGTTAGTGTAATACATGGGCTTCTACTGACAGCCATGATTCAAATAAACAGAAAGCTTTTAACAGGAAGTTGTCTGCTCAGCTGCCTTCTGCTTGGAAAAGACAGCCAATTAGCATAAAATGCTGAATTAACAATAACATACACACATGCAGAACACACACACACACATTATTTCCTCAGAACAAAACATAAAGCAAAGAGAAGGGAACCAGCAAGATGAGAAATTGAAGAAAGTGGGGAGCATAGATTCCCCCAACTCTATTTTTCCCTCAGTCATAATTTAATTGGTGATGAATGTTCATGTCCTTTCTCTTTTCTAACCTTTCTCACAAATTCTGACTGTAGAAACATTTATGATGGTTTATGAGGGATAGAATTGTTGAAGTGCCTAAGGGAATTCACTTCTTCATATATTCTAGGATAGAAGCCCAGCCTTGGAAATCCTAGAATTGTATGGCTCCGGAAATCTAATTGAAATATTGAAGAAAGACACGTGGCACAGTCCTACTGTCCTATTATTTAACAAATCAGGTGGGGAGGTTGTTCCCAAAACAATATTTTTGATCATCATTTGGCTGCTCACAGAAATTTGAGACCAGATTATGTTTGTTTCCTTGAATATTTTAACTCAAAATGGAACATACTTTTTTTTTTACTTCCCCTCAGATGCAGTGCCTTTCTCATGCCTGGTGGGATTTAAATGGAGATATCCCAAAGGTGTTTTTTCAAGAGGCAACTGGACTTTCAGGTTTTTCTTTGAAGACGTTTCACTTCTCATCCAAGAAGCTTCTTCAGCTCTGATTAGAGAAATTCCAGGATGAGAAGTGAAATATCTTCAAAGAAAAACCAGAAAGTCCACTTGCCTCTTGAAAAAGCACCTTTGGAACAACCATGACCTGGATGACTGAGAATATCCATACACTTTTAAATATTGAGATAATTGTTTTAGGTAGAATCCATTATTCTCCATCATTCTCTTACAATATAGGCAGCATATTTGGGGGGACTGCAGGTCATTTCCAGATAGACTTGAGCCCAATAGAAGACAATAACTGTAGCTCAGGCCTCAACTGTGAAGTCCTCAGGTCTCTCTTGGTTGTTTGCTTGCAGGCTTTTCATTACCTAACTAGTTAACATCAATTATAGTGAGTGTGGAGTTTGCTCCCTGTTTATATATAGTTGGTTTATATACAGTAGGGTTGGGTTTTCACCTTAGTTGTTCCTTGATTAGCATATTAATTTCTCCCTCACTGTTTGATGTTAATCCCTACTTATCTGGGTATTGATTGCTGGAGAGGATGTGTTCTGGTCTTTTTGTTTCTTTCTTCAGTTTTTATTGTCACCTTACAATTAGATTCAAGAGTGCTAATGTTCATGCATTTTAGCCACTTCCCTTTTGTGATATTAATGCTCACTGGGATACAAATGTATTTCAGCGCTTGACAGATAAAACGTTATTTCCCATATTGTACATGAAGTTGTATACATTAATTACCTAACGGCCTGTAGCTGCACTTAATAAGATCCCTATTTGGTTGTCATCTGCTGAATTTCCACCAAAGACATGAGGAGCCTATGAACCTTTTAAAATGTCAGCTCATGTCAGCACTTAGCATGATCAACAATCGGTCTCAGGTTTTATTAGAATGGCCTTGCAGGGATACCAACTGAGATTACGATCTTGCTGAATAATATACTATTTTATTTTGCAGTTTGATCATTGTACCTTAGTGAATCAAAATGTAGAATCAATGAATATTCATGATCTGGAAATTCTAGACAGGCATGCCAAATGCCACATAGCTTGGAGAAGTTTCACCTTCATTCAGGACTGAATGTGAGCTTTGCTATCTGACATGATTCAAGTTTAGCAATAGCTAAGACTTATATTCACAGCGCTTTACAGCCTTCTTTGAGCAGTTTACAGAGTCAGCATATTGTCCCCAACAATCATGGTCTTCATTTTACCAACCTCGGAAGGATTGAAGGCTGAATCAACCTTGAGCCTGGTGAGACTCGAACTGCCCAACTGCTGGCAGTTGGCAGTCAGCAGAATTATCCTGCAATGCTGCATTTTAACCACTGCACCATCATGGCTTTTTGCTGGTGATATCAACTTTTATGGGTAGTTAAAATAAAGATTGCTAAAGAATTCTAAATGGTTTTCTCCACCCTAGGCGATTGAGCTGCAAATTAAAACCAAGCACAACAATAACACTAACTCTCCAAATCTTCTGTATACATTAATGAGATGTAAGTTGGCATTCACGCATCAGAAATGGGATGTAGATTTGTGATCCAGTGAAAAAGTCAACTGACTATATAGCTATTTAAAAAAGAATGAAAAGGACAATTGCATGTTTGGAAAGGTTAGAAAGGGAATTGAAAATAAAATATGCAAAGTAATAATATCTTTTTATACATCTATAGTGAGATGACTCCTGATATAGAATGTAAAATTCTGTTCATTGCATCTGAAACATGATTTTGTAGGTTGGAGAGTTACAAATAATGGCAAGCAATGAATAATAAAGAAAAAAAAACCACAGCATCTTTGGTTTCCTTTCATTTGATGGGAAGATTGGTAAGGAGAAATATGACAGAAGTACATTAAATAAAAGATATGGAAAATGTGGACAGAAGTTTTTTTCTCTCTGTCTCATTATGCTGGAATGTGAGTTCATCCCTTAAAACCAAATTCAGGGACATTCTGGATGGTAAAAAAATGAAATACTTAATACATAGTTAAACTCTTGAATTTGTCGTTATCAAAATTCATGGTGAAATAATTGGATCATTCAGGGACACTCAAGCTATAAATAGTTATTAACCTTGGTGGCAGTTTTAGAGTTACAGGCAAGTTGCTGTGAATGTAGTTACTAGGGAGTAATGGAAGGCTATTCTCCTCCTGTCTCTGCTGCTGAATTTCTTGGAAGCATCTACACTGTTCATTGATGTAAGATTGATAACCACTGATGGTGTAGTGGTTATGCTGCTGGCCTAGAAACCAGGAGAGTTTGAGTTCTAGTCCTACCTGAGCCACCTGGGTGACTTTGGGCCTGGCATTCTCTCTCAGCCCAACCCACCTTACAGGGCTGTTATTGTGGGAGAATATAGGAAGAGAAAGGAGTATTATATATGTTTGCCGCCTTGAATAACTTATAAAAGTACTAAAGGCAGGATACAAATCATATAAAGAAATAAAGAACAACTAAGAAATTCCCCTCTATGAACGTACTGGAAATTGCAGTAAGTCAAGTTTGCTTTGCTTGGTTCATTAAAACAGAACATCTCAATGCCATTGGTGATCATTGATTTTTATTGCCACCTGGATAGAATCTCCTTCATAGTTGTGGGAGGCCACATTTCCCTGGGATGGTTATAATCCAGAAAGGTTGTCAGCCTTTATGGTAGATAAGAGTAGGAAACCAAGGCTTTGTAGACCACGGGTGTCAAACTCGCGGTGTCAGATTGCCATCACGTGATGTATCACAACATTTTTTCCCTTCATGGACCTGGGGTAGGTGTACCCTGCACGTGACACATCCGGCCCGCGTGCCGCCAGTTTGACACCCCTAATGTAGGCCAATACTATTTTTATTCTAAACTTAGAATAACATAAACGTGCATGTCTGAATACGCCTCCTCCCTCCTTCCTTTATCTTTCCATGAAGTAGCGAGGGCTTGTCTGAAACATTTATGTGTGTTACATTCCTGCCCTGGACTCAGGTTTCTTTTATCTGACTGTTGCCTTGGCAGCAGCTCTTCCTTCTGTCCCTCAAGGCCATTCCCTCTGCTCTCTGCATTAGTAGACAAGCTCCCAATTGCTGCACTGGGACTTGTTATCTTATTCTCACATTATGCCTTCTTTATCACATCTATGTAAATGCAGATATCCTCTTGCAGCATTCTAAAGTGTCCTGTTGGAGAGGCAAATACAATAATAAAATGTTGGGAATGACTTGCTCAGCTCAAATGCTTATTCTGTTTGCTTGCTGGGAAGGGTTGGGACCACAGCTAAGTCCTAGTTGCTGACTGCAACCACTATCAACCATCTCTTGCCGCATGAGAGCATTCAAAGAGTGCATCTCTTGTGGGGAAAAATTACCATAAATGCAAAGAGTTAGATAAATTATATTTAGCCCATTGGAAATTAAGGATGTCTATAACTTGTTGAGATCAATAGATTTATCCCTCTTTCTGCTGAAATTACTTGTTACTTAGCTATGGATAGAGAAGTCAAGTTCTATTTGAAAACACTTGTGTAGCTAGGCTACTATTTTTCCCCCTCCTTGGCCTTCAATAAATGCTCTTTGCTAAAGAGAAGGATTCATTATGAAATTAGAGGGCTGGTATTCAAAAACCTGGACATATTTTGATTTAAATTATCCACAATTGCCTGGGTCTTTGGAACTTCCTTTTCTTCTTTAGACATTTGAAAAAAAAATCTCTGTATCCCTTGAGCTAGCAGGAAGTTTCATACAATCTTTATTTGCTTGTAGTCTTTGAACTTTTAGATAAGCCTTAATATTGCCATTAATTGGAAGATAGCCTTGGATGCAATTGGCTTTGAAACCAGGAAGGAATTACCTACAGATCAAAATGGCTGACTAATTATTTGCGTTCTTTGGTTCAGTTTGCTAATCCTCTTCATTGTAAAATAAAATTGATAAGAGATCTTGTCTAGTTAAGAATGCTGCCATGCTTAGAGGATAATGTGACCCAGCTGCTGTGGCCTAGAGGTGGAGTTCTTGCCTCACAATCAGGAGGTTGTGAGTTCGATCCTTGGTAGAGGCAGATGTAGGGTTTCCTGCTTTGGCAGAGGGTTGGACTAGATGACCTGCAAGGTCCCTTCCAACTATGTTAGAGTTCCTAGCATGCTGAAGGGACGTGGATTGGGATATTTTTCTCTTAATATTTATTCAATTAAATCCTATTTGGCTGTTCTGAGCCTCTTGTCTTAGAATTCTAAAAAATCCCATTGGCTTCTCAGCCATCATACTTTTGTAACTGCCAGCACAGGTTCTCAGTTCATTCATCCCAATGTACTATATTCAATTATCTTGCTGTTTCACCAAGGCTTATTTAAGTTATTTTTGTGTCTGTGACTATTCTTCAGACACATTTTCACAAAAAAACATATATCATCAGATACTGGAAAGTCTCCTAACCTCCCTTTTATATTGCTAAACAGTGAACAAAACAAAAAAAAGCAGTCCAAAATGAATTCAATCAATGTTTTTACAAGGTAGGAAGCAAGCATGTTACACCGACATAATGAACCCAGTTTACTGACAAAGAATAAATGAAACAGTTTTACAGGGGAGGAAAAAAATCATTTTTCAAAGTAGCTTGTCATCTCAGAAGAAAGTAGCTTCCTCTCCTTTACAATGAAAGTATGAAAGGGGAAAAAAGAAAAAGAAACACAGTCTAACGGGTTTGAATTGCCTATATAGAAACCACAACGGAAAGCAAATTACTTGTGTTGTCAACATTTTCTCCAAGTAAACCTTATTAATCCAAGCACAGAAAGAAGTGTTCCTTGGCTATTCTTCTCCTGTCCTGATTATATTTTAGAAGATGTGACACAAATGATTAACATGCAAATTCAAAGTGGAAGTGAATTATGCTAGAATCCCAGCAAGGTGGGTGGTAGATGCAAGGAAGCCAAGACGTTGGAATGTAATAAAAAGATGGACATGATTAGAGAGCATAGCAAGGATGCCCAATACGCTTGTCATCTAAACCATTGAGTTTATCCAGGCTGTCAATCCTACTTTTTTTTCTGCTTTAGGCTCTCTAATTATCTCCATATTTAGCCCACTGTTTCCCTTATTTATTTTCAAAATGGTCATCTTGCATCTCCCGCTTCAGGAATGGTCAACCAGTTTAACAGAATAATAGAGTTGGAAGAGACTTTAGGGCTCTTCTAGTCCACTCCCTGCTCAAACAGAAACCTATAGCATTTCAGACAGATGTTTGTACTTTTTTAAAAAACCTACATTTTTGGAGCACCCACAACTTTTTGAGGTAAGTCTTTCCGCTGATGAATTGTTCTGTCAATAATTTTCTCCTTAATTCTAGGTTGGTCCTCTCCTTGATTAGTTTCCACCCATTCCTTCTTGTCCTGCTTTCAGGTACTTTGGAGAAAAGTGTGACCCCCCTCATCCATTGGTGGAATTCAACCAGTTCACACCACTTTGGGAGAACTGGTTGTTAACTTTCTGAGCAGTTTGGTGAACTGGTTGTTGGAAAAAATCATTAGGGCAGAGAACCGGTTGTTAAATTTTTTGAATCTCACCACTGATTGGATGGCAGGACAATTAAGTGAAAAAACAATCATTCTCAAAGAATATTTGGCAATGACATATCAAATTGCAGACAGGTATTGAATGGGGTGCTGCAGAACAACTTCTTGGGTCCTCTGGCCTTCAGTGTTTTTATTGCTGACTTGGATAAACAGATAGAGAGAATGTTTATTAAATTTGCAGCTGACACAACTTAGGGTAGGTTAGCCAATAGCCAAGAAGGCAGTAATAAAATATAAGAAGGATTTGTAGAAATTGTAACATATTCAAAAAAGGACTTTGATCAGGGTGTGGAATTAAGTACTATAAAGAAAGATGGAAGGAACTGGGTATATTTAACCTTGAAAAAAGATAATATAAAGGGGATAGTACTCTTTAAAAGCCTAAAAGAGGATCTCTTTCATTACACAGGATATGGAATAATAGAATAAAGTTTTATAGAAAGGTAGATTTCTAACATTCCTAATTTCCCAGTGGAACCAATTACTTAAAGAAGTGATGGTCTCTTTCACTGTACATTTAGTAACAGTATAATAGAATTGGAAGAAACCTTTGAGGTCTTCTTGTCCAACCTCCTGCTTTAGCAAGAGAGCCTATATCATTTTCAACAAATGGTTGTCCAATCTCTTCTTTAAAACCTCTAGGGATGGAGCACCCACAACTTCTGAAGGTAAATGTCTATGGAGAGTTTCAGTCATCCAGGACATGGTTGTCCCAAAGGTGCTTTTTTTCAAGAGGCAACTGGACTTTCTGGTTTTTCTTTGAAGACATTTCACTTCTCATCCAAGAAGCTTCTTCAGC
>JANHFT010004501.1:121570-137725 GCA_032467955.1 Pseudoxenodon macrops | reverse complement strand
AGAAAGAGAGAAAGAAAGAGATTTAATTATTCCCAATAATTGGGGGGTAGGCTACACAGAAATGGGGTCCAGAAACTTTGTTTTATAGGAGGACTGATCCTTGGTGTGGGTTTGGGAAGCGTGAATTGTGTACGTGCTGGTTCTAGTGTGGGACTCTGTCAGAAGATTAAGGGGCGTGCATAAGCGCACCGTCCCTGTCCTAATGTTCCCTTTTGTTCGTATTCATTTCATGTATTCAAATCATGTTTATACTTACGGTATATATATTACCTAATACGTGCTTAACAAAAAAATTAAAAGATAATTGTCCCTCCTGTGCATATTGAAATGCTCCTACCCTGGGCTTTGATTCTGAGGTGCATGTTAGGAAGTTGCCCTGAGGATGTGAGAAGTCCAGAAAGGAAGATTGTCTTCAGATATGCAGACCCCTTGTGTGGGATTTTATTAAGGTTATGTACTGGGATTACTTGAGCCATGTCCTGTACTCCATTTTATTTATTAAATTTACATACCATTCATTTCACCAAGAGGTAAATGTAGGTGGCTTACAAGATAAAACATTAAATATTTAATATTTTTAGATACATTTTAACATTGATGCTTATTAACGAAGATGGCAAGGACTAAAGAAGCAGTGATTATAATATACAGGGCTGATGCATGCAGGCAAAATGTGTTGAATCTTCAGAAATTTTTTATTTACACAAGCAAGCTTTCCTATTTCCTTCTAAACATCTCTTCTTCTTCCTCAGCATCATTTTAGCCATCGTTCCATTGGTTAAAAATATGTCCCAGAAGGGCAAATGAATGAACTTATTTGACAACCTGCCAATAACTGGAATTTTGATTTTTAGGTCACATGCAGAAGTTGTAATAAGGTACTGAAAAGCAGAATGATCTTGATAATTCCTATAAATTATCACTACTATCTTCCATTATACTATCAACCCTGCTTTATTATCTTCCAAACACGTTTTGTTTTGTAATTGTCCTGCTTCTTTCACTGAAATTTATGGAAATCATTCTAATAGCAGTGTCTTCACTTTGGAATTCCTGCCATGTTTTCACATACAACCACAACTGAGCCCAAAATTTCAGTTGCTAAGCAAGAAAGTTGTTAAGTGAGTTTTGCCCCATTTTATGGCCTTCCTTGCCACTGTTAAGTGAATCAGTGCAGTTATTAAATTAGTAACATGGTTGTTAAATGAATCTGGCTTCCCCATTGACTTTTTTTGTCAGAAGGTCTTTGTCAAAGGTGATCACATAACCCCAGAACACTGCAACTGTCATAAATATAAGTCAGTTTCCAAGTGTCTGAATTTTGATCACATGACCATGGGGATGCTGCAATGGTCGTGTGAAAAACAGTCTGTTGTAACTTTGAACAGTCACTAAGCAAATGGCTGTATGTTGAGGACTACCTGTGTTGTTTCTTTCTCCTTAACCCAGTTGGTATTTCTGAACAGATTAGCTGCCCAATGTTTTATATTGGTAGTATTAGAAGCTATCTGTTATTTTTTATGTAACTTTAAAAAAATGATTACATGAAAGGCATGATCCTCAAACATTGAAGGGTTTGAAATATGAGACAATTGATGTAGGTCAATTTATGTAGGTCACGTGCAGAAGAGGGGGAAAGTACAAAGTTTCATCCTATTGCTGAATTGCTAGTGCTAGCCAATACTGCAATGCAGAATTTTTAATGTATACTGGCAACAGTTCATAATAGAAATTTCACAAGTCACCCCGACCATGCCACTGTCTTTTAGTCAACACCCCAAACCTTTTCTTCTCTTAATATGGATAATTTGTTGAGGTAGAAAGATTCGAAGCAAAAGCACCATTCTTTGAAAAGTTATTGAAATTTCTGAAACCCTTGACTTGTGAAGCTTCGGAACAGGCTTCCACTTCTATAGTAATATTCACCACCTCTTCCTTTTTCATGCTGACAATTATACCAGAATTATGGCTAGCACATTTGAATCTGTAAAACTCCCAGAATTTTAAAATATTGCAAACGGACTGTGTTGAAAATTACTTTATGCTTCCTCTCTATGGATCTCTTCATCCGAGCATTTTTTGTACTGAAGTGTAAAAACAGCTATCTAGTGCAGGGGTGTCAAACTTGATTTCATTGAGGGTTGCATCAGGGTTGTGTTTGACCTCAGGGGGCCTGGGTGGTCGTGGCCAGCTCGATACTTGTGTTGGGGGCACCTCTGGTGGCCCGAGCGCTCTGTTAGTGAAAACAGGCTCCCGCGTGCGGCCCTCCCAAACTCTGCTTTTACTGGCAGAAGCACCTCAGGATGGTCCTTCACTGTTTCCAGGGTAGCCTCATGGGCTACATTTAAGTACCCCGGGGACCGGATTTGGCCCCCGGGCCTTGAATTTGACACCTGATCTAGTGGGATTGCATTAAACTGATGGCCTTCTGGGATGATGATTCTTCAACATGCAAGCCACTAACCCATTATGGCCTACAGGATTGCAGCTTGTCCTCCCTGCTATTCAACACATATTGATAAAAATGCTAGGATAAGTCATTCCAAGCTTTGAACAAGGACCTATAAACAAGTTGGTCCATACACTTCTACTGCTCCTTATCTTCTAAGTCTAAACCAGTAGGCACTACCCTTGAGTTTTCTTGGAAGAAGGGGACGACACTGAAATTAAGACTATATCTCTATGAGATCCTGTTTTCAAATAGTGGACTTTCAGCAACAAAGATAACAGGATAATAGAATAACAGAATTGGAAGGGACTTTGAAGGTCTTCCAGTCCAATCCCTTGCTCAAGCAGAAAATCCTACACCATTTCAGACAAATGGTTGTCCAATCTCTTAAAAACTTCCAGTGTTGGATAGCATCATTGCTAGACAATGAAGTATATTTATTCAGAAGTTTTGTTTGACCCCAACTTTTTCTGCTTTTAGAAAATCTGTAGAAATGCATCTCTTTATATATAAAATATTCTGCCTGTACATGAAATGGAACTAAGTCAGATATCGAGCCCATTGCCAGAAGGTCCAAAATGATGTGAAAAAAATCTCTTAGACTTTACCGGTTGATCAGCCCTGGCAAGTTTCCAACAAGTTGATGCTCTTCCACTTCCTAACAAACATCTGAGAATGGCAAATAAATCTTTCTCTTGCCATGTAGAAAGTAGTTTAGCATTTTCTGTTTATATCTGCTCTGCTCTTAGCTCACGATGAGGTTTGGTTTGTTCCTTTCTACTGGAATTCCTTTCTACTGGGTATTGCAATTAGTCTCCTGCTCTCCTACTATACCCTACCAACTCTTGCAGGTCCCTTCCTCCACGAAGGGTAAGTCCAGAGAGGTTTGTCCAGTAGAGTTTGTTTCTACCACCCTTTATTACCACTAGTAGGTTTGACTGTTTCATTGGCTGGCTGATTTTGGTGCTATTCCTGTATGGGATCAGCAATTGGTTCTTGTTTGCGTTGCTGTGAATCTCCACTTGTCTCAGCTTTTTGGATACCAAACCAAGTTAAGTTCTTCTCCCAACTTCTCCCCATGAAGCTTTCTCTGCTTTGGTGACCTTCATTTCTTTGACGCTGCTTCAACCTAAATGATCCACCATATGTCTCAGCTGCTCCCTCAATGCTCTGCTGTAGAATTCTCTGTGGGGAGAAGGTTTGTCCTCCCTGAAACACTACAATATATATAAATAATCTATGCATATCTTCCTCTGGATCTGTGACTCCCTGGAATCGCCTCCTTTAAACCGTTTTCCAAATCTTCATGCACCGATACTATACCACCATTCAGCCCTTCCCTGAATATAAGAGAGTCAGCCTTTAAAGCCTTTATGTCTTAGGTATGCTGGCCTGTGTGCAACCTGTGTGCTTTGTGCAGAGTTGCACAGGTATTTCCAGTTGGAAATGTTGACATAAATTTAGTCCTTATGAAATGCCTGCAGCCATGATTTTGCAACTACAGTATTTTTCCACTTCTCATCCTACATTAATCGCAACTATTGACACTTTGGGGGCAGGGAATCACTTTATAAACAAGAAGATTTGCAACAGCAAAATCCACTATGTTTACTTGAGGATATGATTTTCAGGAGAACATTTTTAATATTTTCTCCTTGGGATGGGGAATTACATTGAAATGGCTCTCTATATATTCCTCCTTCTCCCAGGGAAGAAGATTTATACTGTCTTTGGACAATAAAACTGTTGGTCATTTTGGATTTTTTCAAAAACGCACCTTTTGCTCCAATGTTTTTGGTAGCCTTTCATCAGAGATTTTAGAGACCTAAACTCTTATCTCTCTTCTTGTCACATTTGCTAATGTCCTACACCTTTAACCACAGAACCAATTGGACTGTTACATCCTCTGATTTCCCTGAACTTATGGTAGTACAAAAACATATTTAAAAAACCACGAAACTACCTAGATCTTGTCAAGGCTACTTGACAAGGCCTGCTTTTTTCTCTCTCTCCACTAATCCTTCCAGAAAATTTATTGTTCTCTTTTCTCACAGAAGTCTAATAGAATCATGAGGGAAATGGATCACTTTCCATTCAGAAAGCTGCCAAATTGGTGCACATTACTTCAAAAAAAAACCAAAAAAACCAACCCATTTATGTTAAAGAAAATATATTTGCATTTTAGGAAACTGATTGTGACTGTTAAGGGTTAAGCTGCTCAGGGTTGCCTGAACCAGGAGATAGGTATCAAATAAAATCGATAAATAAAAATATAAAAAAGTTACATTCTGGTGCCAGTCTGAGTTTGCAAGGAAACCAGGATGACTAGATAGCAAAGGTTTGCAAGCCTTCAATTCTAATTCCTGCTCTGAATTCTTACAATTTCATGGGTGGCTGATACTTGTTTAAAAGGATCCTTGAAGTTAGCTCTCAACTGTTACAAAATTAGCATCCTTGCCCAAATCAGGATTAGCCTCAATCAAAGGTTATCTACTTTGCAGTTTCCTCAGTCTAATACAGCAATTAGGTTTATCACAAATCCTATCCAAACCTTGTCTCTTGAGAAAGACTTCTAGTCTCAGGGAGTTCTAGAGCTTACCTTGATTAAGGAAAGCAGTAAACATGGCTCTTCCTCCTCATTTGTCCACAAAAACATTTCTGTCCGCCATTGAATTTCATATAGCAATTGATTATCTTCATTCATTTTGGCTGCTTTGTGCTCCCTTTCCCACCAAATTTATTGGGGTTACTAAATGATGGTTGAGAGTTATCTCTGCAGATTTCTGTACCCAGACCATAATTGCAACAAGGGTTTCACATCATTCAATTGGGGGGGGAGGACTTTTTGGACAAGAGATTTGAATCTAATTGCAGACAAAAAAAAGGAACAAGGGCTGCAAATTTGCTGAGATTTTTGTATGTATTTGTCTGGCAACAAAGCAAACTTTTGATATCGAGAGGGCTGTAGGAATAACAGTGGAAACTGCGCTGGTAGCAGCTGCAGAATAAGCTTGTACAGTGAGTTAGCTGATTTTATCTGCTCTTTTGGGTTAATTGATCCATGGTCTGAGCCAGTTGGTTCACTTTGATAGCTTTCTGAGTCTAATATTGATGCTTAGAACTTAATCAATGGTTAATAATAGTTCCCAGGAAGTTGGTAGCCATTATTCACATTGTAAAGTAATATTTGAATAGTAATGGAAGATAAGGACTATCAAAATGACAGGGTCATTAAGACTTGACTCAGCATGACTTGCGTAAGCTCTTGGTTCATATATATATTCAGTTTAAGGCTCTCCAACATTTGGCATCGTTAGATAGCAATCTTTATTACATAGTAAAAAGAAGTCACTAAAACAATTGGTTGTTTCCTATGAACATGGAAGTTTAATTCCGGCATTTGTTTTTCCTGCCCTTGCACAGTTTATCAGACTATTTTGCCCTATGCTTCTTAGCCTCAAAGCTGGGTGACTATGGATTGCTGACATAATTCACATCTCCCATCTGAGGAATTCTGGATGTTGACACCTGCAACTGGGCATCTTCAGTCTGGTGAAACATATATTTTACTCTTCACACGTGCAGGAGTGTGAGCCACTAAAATATGGGTCAACTGTCCCAAAAACTTCACTTAATGGCGGAGGAAAACACAGCTGAGCATTATCAAGGGCAATACCTAGAGCAGGGCTGTCAAACTTGCATCACACACTGACCACCTCCATGGCCGTTAATCGAAGTGGGAAAAAGTTGTGATATGTCATGTGACACTGCCATAACGCTACAAGTTTGACACCCCTGATCTAGAGCTACAATCCGTTACCAGTTGATATCTCATTACAGGTAGCCCTCAACTTATGACAATTAAAAGTTGGGGTCTAAAATTTCTGTTGCTAAGTGAGACATGTTAAGTGAATTTTGTCCCACTTTATAACCTCTCTTGCCACAGTTGTTAAGTGAATCACTGCAGTTGTTAAATTAGTAACACAGTTGTTAAGTGAGTCTGGCTTCCCCATTGATTTTGCTTGGCAGAAGGTCGCAAAACGGGACCACATGACTTCAGGAGAATGCAACTGTCATAAATATGAATCAGTTGCCAAGCATGTGAATTTTTACCATTGGGATGCTGCAATGATTGTAAGTTTGAAAAGCGGTCATAAGTGACTTTTTTTCAGTGCCTTCAAGCACTAAATGAACTGTTGTGAGTCAAGGACTGTCAGTACAGGTAAAAGCATCATACCGCCAAAAAGTACGGAAAAGTCAATGATGCCACTAAAGACAGGAAGGCAACAATGTTGGTGAGCAATAGATGCCGGCAACTATCCAACACTTGAAAGAACTCCAAAATCTCAATTTCTCCCTTAGCCATGATGGCTTGTACCAGAAACATCGCCATGATTGGTTTGTTTCAGAAAGGGATTCTGCGTACTCTAGCAGAACAAGTTGGGGCTATATAATGAGTTTGTTCCCCAGGATGAAGAGAGCTGAGGAAGAATCCTGCTTGAGAAGCCAAATGCCTCTTGTCTTGAGCAACTATTAAGCAGTCAGTTAAGTTAAATAACCCAGAGGAAATCGGGGTCATTCCGAGTGTACATAAATATATATGCATGCACATACATAGAATTCCTTCTTTTTGCAATCTGTGTTACCGTATTTATAGATATATATTTACATTTATATTTAAACAAAAACCAAAAAGTCCAGTTTGCCTACTTTAAAAAAAAAGCACCTTTGGGGACCTGGATGACTGAGAATCTCCATAGACATTTACCGTATTTATAGCTCATCCAAACTTCACGGTATAACATAAGAAGGTGTCACTACTAATGCGACGGAGAAGCAGAATGAGAAGTACGAAAAATGACAAGTTCTTCTGCCGCTGGAAATTTGCTCGGAAAAAGGCTGGTTGAAAGTGCGAGTTGGGCGGGGCCGTCCCGAGGCGCTCCCAATTCTTAAGGGAAAGGGCAGCAATAATGGAGAGGGGAGTGCTGTCCAAGCTGCGCATGCGTGTGGTGGGGGAAAAAAAGCGCGGACGTCGCTCCGGTCACTTCAGCGTAGAACGAACGGAAGGGCAATTCCTTTCCTCTCTTCCCCCCCCCCCACACGTGCATGTCATTTCCGGCGTGTGGGCGCGCGGCTTGATTCGCTCAGTTTGGCTGGGTCTGTTGACTTCGCTGGCGCTGAGGCCGCCGCCGCCGTTTGGGAAATGGCGGGTAAGGAAGGTCCCTCCGGGCTCATAAACGGGGCGGGTTGGAGACCCGGGTCTCCGGTGTCCGCTCGGTGCACTCTCGGCGAGGGAGGTTTCCAAGCCAGAGACTGGCAGGTGATGAGCGGGGAAAGCCCACCCGGTTTCGACTCTTAACCTGCCGTCCCGGAAAGCTCTGCTGGGCGGGAAAGGGCTGGGAAAGGAGAACCGTCCCCGCTGCTGGAAACGGGGAAGGCTCGTCTTCTTCTCCACTTCGTGGCTGTTTCTCAACTCGCTTTGAAGATCGTCCGCTGACGACCAGGTCACAAACGGCTCGGAGGAGAAAGGGGTGTGCTTGGCCCTTCAGGGTTATATTCCCGTGGAGTGGAGCCGTGGTTAGGATGAGGTTGATTAGTACAGGTAGTCCTCGACTTACAACAATTCATTTAGTGACTGAAGTTACAACAGCACTGGAAAAAGTGACTTAGGAGTTAACAAGCTTTGCAGTGTCCCTATGGT
This sequence comes from Pseudoxenodon macrops, assembly GCA_032467955.1. Lineage (NCBI taxonomy): Eukaryota > Metazoa > Chordata > Lepidosauria > Squamata > Pseudoxenodontidae > Pseudoxenodon > Pseudoxenodon macrops. Next base: position 129,575 of record JANHFT010004501.1, on the reverse strand, counting down.
CACTTAATCAAAATTTGGAAGCTTGGCAACTGTTCATATTTATGACCGTCGCAGCGGCCCGGGGTCATGCAACCTTTTTTTTGCAACCCTCCGACAAGCAAAGTCAACTGGAAAGTCCGATTCACTTAACAACCTTAGGACTAGCATTATCAACGGCTGCAATTCAGTGAACAAAGGTGACGAGAAAAGTTGTAAAATGGGGCAAAACTCAGTTAACAAATTTCTCATTTAAGAACAGAAATTTTGGGCTCAATTGTTATAAGTCAAGGACTAACTGTAATGAAGTTGCACGGTTAATGTAAAGCAGGGGTACTCAAACTCTTCAGCTCATCGGCCCCTTCATGAAGTTTCAGATTGTTTGTCGACCATGAATTCATGATGTGAAAATAATTTAGCAAATATTACTTTAATAGTACTATGAACAACCCCTTAGATTGTTTCCCTTGGAGATTGATGTCAACTACTTTGGATAAACCTGGTGTAAACTATTGAATGTTATAGTCCCTACCTTTTAAGCTGTTGCAGAATAGCAGACTGAGCCAAAATAGGCAACCATGGTGTGACTGTCACATCATTATACTAAACAAAGAGAATTCCCCAAGTAATAATCACTAAATGTGGGTATCATGTTTGAAAATATTGGAGCATATTACTCTTAACACAGCTTTTCCCATACTGGTGCTCTCACAATCCATTATGGCAGTTGGTAGTTTAATACATCTGAATGTCATTAAGTTGAATAAAACAAGTATTTGACAACAAATATCTCAACGCCTCAGTGTAACTTGGAAGACTCCTGTTACTCAAAAGCCCTGTAATTCTGCTTATGTTCTTTGAAACTTATTATATTATAAATTCTGTTATAGCATTAGGCATAGGTTTTTGTCTCTTTGGAAATCAAAAGCTTATAGAATCTGCAATAATTATAAGATACATTGTTTTACATATCTCTAGATATTTGAGATTTTAGAGCAGAAAACTAGTCCTTCTAGGGTGATGATCTTTGAGTGTTGCAAATTTCTGCAGCCAGGAATTGATGAGTAATGGGAACATTGGGATATAACACTGAAATACTGAATTTGCACCTCTACCTTGTTTCTGTCTTCATTCTCACGGGGAGGAAGAAAATGTTGAAAAAAATCCCACTGCGATTGAAGCTAAAAATAATTTGCAGCGACACAGATCTTTCCAAATATTTTGAGCTGCTGCAGCATCTTGTCAGCTAGTCTCTATACCTGGTAGTCAGAATGGGAATTGTAGGCCAAAACCTCTGAGAAATCCACGGTGCAGAAAGTTGCTCTGAAACATAAATAACTAATTTCTGGCATGGTTGAAGTTACGGCAAATGTCACAAACCTGAATAAGGCTACAAAATCCTATTTGTTCCAACACAAAGTCAAATGAGTACTGGTTTGTGTATCTTTGCTATAAGTTTTCAATGAGATGTTAGGTAGCCATATTTCTGGAATAGTTTAGTAAATTTCTATGCTGAGGACCAGAGAGCCTTCAAAGTTTTGTCTTAATTCGTGCATTCTATGATTTAATCTCTTTTAGGTAGTTTTGGATACCAGCCACTGTTATAATAATTTGAATATATATATAGGTTCTGAAGCAGTTCATGCCTCTTTTACTCATTAATTGTATGAAATCTTTGCATAATTATCAGAGAATAGAATTGCACTGCTCTCTTTTCTAGCAGTCTTAGATGCAATATTGACCTTACTTCCTTTGAGTTCAGTGTATTAGAGAGATGTCTTTACTAAATCTCAGAATAGCATCTGCTCATGTTACATAGGAACAAGATACAAAGAACAAGATACAAGATAGCATACAACTAGAGGGCATTATCACTTAAAGGTCTATATGGTCATAGATTGAGAGCCAGTATTATGCTTCAGTTTCTTAATTGCTACAAATGTTATTATGTTAAAGCAGTGTTTCTTAAACTATTTTGGAGGATCCCAAAAGAACTTTTGTTGGTATGGGTTATAATTTATTGTTATTTACCATATTAACTGTTAAAATTGACACATTCCTACAATATTTATTGAGTATCAAAATAAAGTATAAAACCAATTAACATAAATACTTTTCATAAAAAGCTTTTAACAAATTAAAAATAGTAATGAGAAAAGTGCCACTGTTTTACATGTTTGCAAATGTAAAAGAATATCTGACAAATAATTTTGAATTTGCAGACTCGCAACGTACCCCTGTACTCTCAGGGAGCCTAGGACCACAGTCTAAGAAACACTGCTTTAAGGGATTATTCATAGATGCAGTAGCTATTTTGTTAGTCCTTGAAAATAGATGCTATTCCCAATCGCATAATATATTATAGTTGTAAATAACTAAATATCCAGAAAAATTACCTGGATGAGATTTGTTCAAATACATTTATGTCAATTTTCTAGCCTAATATAGGATCCTATTTCCAGATTTATTTCCAAATAAATCTGTTAATTGAGTATATAAATAGTTAAGTCTTCAAGTGCCTGAGTTACTTTATTTCACTGTGGAATAAAGCAGTTGTAGAGCAAACTTGTGAATGTTAAGGTTAAAATTCTGAGTTAACTGGGCAAGATGAAGTAGTCTTCAGAGTCTAGGCATAGGATTTCTAATAACCGAGGAAGACAATCTACTGTACTAAACCTTCAATTTAATGGTCTTTCCATATGCAGAAAGTAATGAAAGGACAACTATCTTTCTCCAACCTGAAATGCATAAATAAAAGTATATTCTCTCCCAATTTGTTGAGCTTCTAAAAGTACAATGCATCTGTAAGGAATCTGGATAGGAAAACTGGGTCTTGCCCCTTGCTTTGTGGCAGTGATCCTCAAAATATAGTGTCTATTATTGGTTGCCAGAGTTGATAATTGTCAGCATATGAAGCCAGAGATAATTGAAGAATTTTCCTATAATTGTGATAAGACCTCTGAATTGTGATAAGACCTCAATCTGTTCACAAATTGGATTTTGAGGAAGGGAACAAAGAATTACCCTAAATTTTCTATGGGGATGGATTGACTGTATAACCAGCCGGGTCTAATTCTATCTAGCCCTAATACTTGATGTACTTTTACCTCAGAGGCTCTGAACTGCTTTCAAAACAAAAGGCAACTGGACTATGTTTTTCCCCTTGAGGAAGAAGACATTTCACTTCTCATCCAAGAAGCTTCATCAGTTCTGGGTGGATGGGGGAGGAGAATGGAAGGTTTAGTTCTGACATTAGTTCCTTCCATTCCGCCCCCCTCCCTGCCCCCAAAAATCATCCAGCCAGAACTGATGGAGTTTCTTGGATGAGAAGCAAAACATTGTCTTCTTCCTCAAGGGAAAAAAAACCATAGTCCATTTGCCTTTTGAAAAAGCACTTTTGAGACAACCATGATCTGGGTGACTGATAATCTCCATGGACACTCTCAAAACAATGCCCACTTTTGGAATGTAGCCCTCAACATATCTGTGCTGGTATGATGATCAAGCCAATAGAAAGTGCACACTTTCACAGTAAGAAATTTGATCCCTGAAAGAAAAACAAGAATCCACTTGATTAGGCATACTTTCTTGACCACACATTTTATTTCTTTTGGACAAATGGCCTAATACAAACGTATGAACTACAAGATCACAGTGAAGAGTTGTATTTGTTAGACCATCTTTTAAGGTGTTTGTTTCCCTCCTTGATATCCTTGCTTTTATTTAAAATAAAATAATGTGTAAGCTAAAATATTTGTTTAAATGCTTTTTATATCGTGGCAAAAACTGATTTAAAATTCTTTTTCCTAGGTCTCTCTGTTATGGAAAAGAAATTGGCTGAGTACAAGTGTAGTACAAATGAAGCAATTCATCTAAAATTAGGTAAAATTTAAATATAGCTCTGATGGAACCCACTATTTCAGCAGTTTTTGCTAAATAAAAATTGATTTTAAAGACTAGCAAAGTATCAGTAGTCTTTCATGTATATTTGTGCAAGTATCTTTATTGCTTTAACAGTAGGATAATATGGTTCCTGTTTTACTTATTTAATGATTTGTTGCATCTCTTGCTATGTGCTGAATATATTTGAAAGTTATCTGGATGAGTATTGAACAGAGAAGTAGGCATTTTCCATCAGATGGGTTTTAGAACTGGGCTTAAATATCACTTCAGGTCAAAATCATCTTCAGGAAAGTTAGTTAATTAGGAAAGGTAGAAATGTAAAATTTATTGCATAGTCTTTTGCTAACATCTTGGAATTGCTGATATTTTTAAATGTTCTTAGTCTTATATAGGTAATTCTCATTTATCAGTAGTACCAGGAACTCCATCGCTAAGCTTTGTAATCAGAAGCCAGAGTGAAGGTCACAAATGGTTAGCATGGTTATATTACTGTGGAACACAACATAATAATTGTGAGCTGGTTGCTCAGTGCTGGAATATAAGGCTTGTCTCTCGTTCAGCAGTGTCATAACTGCAAAACATTCTGAATCAGAAATTGTAATAATGTCAATCTGAAATACTTATTTAATGGACTATATCTAAAGTAGAGTCTCAAACTGATTTTCTGTAACAAAGAAAGCCTTGCTGTGACATGTATTTGAAACTGAAGAAAGCATGTATCTATTGGGGCTTGAGCAATTCTGTGTTCCCAAAATGCATAGCTAAAGCAACATAGAAGGTTCTTGACTTCCCTCTTCCAAGATGTTCTCTTGGTGGTAGCAGAAAGCTTTACTTGCATTAGCACTTATACTCTGCCAGTGATGGGATTAGAGAAAATATATTGTAATGTGGTAATGAGGAATGCTGGAGTTTTACAGATTGCTAGATAACCACAATTCCATTGTAATAATGCCAACTGAAGTAGTTGACTCCATCCTTTTAGAAATGAGTTGTGGGTGAGTGAGCTTAAGAGTTTAAAAATATTAGCTCAGTAGTAGATAATATTTCTGACAGTGATCTCTTGATGCACAGATACTCCTCTTTTTTATACTGCTCTTCCCACTGATAAAATTTCTGTAAATTAACCAAAATATGTTGGCAGACCACTGCTAGCTATTCAAATGCAAACAACTGTTTTTCCCATCAGTCCGCTTCCCAGAGGATTTGGAAGATGATAGTACAACATTTCATCCAGAGTTCAGCCATCAAGTTTTTGGGGATGAGTAAGTGACATAAGACATTATAAAAATAGTTTTAAGATGTTGGATTTTGTACCGCTGCCATAAAATTTAACAGTAATGTTTATTAAATTGCATGCAGTTCTTTCATTAAATATACTTATATGGATCTATAATTATTTTGCCACATAATTAGCTGTGGTCAGGATCTATAGAATGCTTGACATTGCTTCTGTGTTATATGCTATTTTCTAAAATTGTAACAGGTTTTAATTTAAATTTATTGAAGATTTTAATTACAATAATACAAACTAAATTCAGAAAGAAAGTAAAGTAAAAAAGTGGTAAAGAAAAAGAAAGCAAAGGAAAAAAGGATATATATATATGACTTCCAATTGTCATCACAAGTATTTTTAATAATTTTATTGTTTTTTAAAGAAAAAAGATACAAAACACAAAAATACTTAAGCAAAAGCTTAAACATAAGTGAGAAAATCCATCAGAAAAATATAAAGTGTCATATCTTGTTACAGTAAACAGTTAAAATTCTATATTCTCAGACACACACATAGACACCCACCCACACCCCTACTGTATATTCACTTGCAAGTGATAAAACACTAAAATTGGATGGATTCTCTAGAGTGATATAACATTTATAGATCTTTTGGTGGAAAACTATCAATTTTACCTTGAGGTACTTGATAAAGAATATTATAAGAGCATGTAATCAGGCTTATATTACAGTAATACCTAAATCTTTACCCAGGTAAAGATCATACCTAATGTGCTAATTATCATCCAAAGACATTGATTAATGTTGACACAAATTTCTTAGCAAATAGATTAGAGCAATTGTTACCATTTGTTTTTAAGAATGATCAAGTAGGATTTATAAAAATTAGGCAAATAGCAGGTAGTATTAGATAAATTGTAGATTTAATAGGCTTCAATATAGGTAGTCCTCAACTTACTACTACAATTGAGCCCAACATCTGTTAAGTGAGACATTTGTTAAGTGAGTTTTGCCCCATTTTATGACCGTTCTTGCCATTAAGTGAATCCCTGCAGTTGGTAAGTTAGTAACCCAATTGTTCAGTGAATCTGGCTTCCTCACTGACATTGCTTGTCAGAATGTCGTAAAAGGTGATCATATGACCCCAGACACTGCAATCATCTTACATATGAGTCAATTGCCGAGCGTCCGAATTTTGATCACATGATCATGGGGATGCTGCAAAGGTCGTAACTGAAAAACAGTCATAAGTCACATTTTTCAGTGCTGTTGTAACTTTGAATGGTCAAGGACTACCTATACCAGTGACCAATTTGTAATTCTGTCATTATATGTGAAAAAACTTTGACCAAATATATTGATAATACACGTTTGCTGTGTTAAATACGGTAGGTTTGGATTTTCTTTAAAATTCATAAAAGTGATCAAGATACTATATGAGTCACCCACATCTAAAGTAAAGATAAATGGTTTTTCTGCAACTTTCCCATTATTTAGAGGAAGTAAAGAAGGTGTCCATTTTTATCTTTTTGTTATTTGTGTAGAATATTGGTTTGTGTTATTAGATTTTCTTATGCTTAGTTGAACATGAACTGATTTTATTTGCAGATGACATTCTTCTGTTTATTTCTAAACTTTACACAGTATTTCTGTGTTTATGCAAATGATAAATGCTTTTAATAAAATAGCAGGATATTCCCATCAATTGGTCCAAATCAGAGGTGATGCTAATAGGTGAAAATCTGATTACCCATCCATTTAAGGAATATCAGTTTCATATTTGTACCAAAACCATTAAATATTTAGGTATGGGTATACAGAAAAATATCACTCCTAAATATAAAGGTTTCTTCAGATATGGGTAAGTGGGAATAATTTAAAGTTCACTCTTTAGGTGAATAGTCTCAAAATAAATATTCCCATGTTAATTTATATTCTGGGAGGAATTCCTGCTCAAATATGCCTTGTTTCATATCTGTCATTTCTTCATAAGCATCTTTTGAACACAGTGTCTCCATAGAAGCAGAAATTGTTGCTGACATTGTTGATATTGTGACTGCTAATTGCTGGCCCCATTTTTAAATATCTCCTTCAGTACTTAAAATGTTAAAGCATTTTGTGTCATTTTATAAATCCTAGTACTGATCAAAACCAAAAACAATTTTATACTTTTTCCCATTTTGCCTGGAATCTTTAGTCCTCTCTTGTGTCCAATTTCTAAAAATATAAAGTCTCCAAACTCTGTTACAAAATACAGTAGACGAAATAATTTTAGTCCTCATCTGTTTATTTTACAAAAGTTGGTAACAAAATCTTATACTAAAAGTTTCAATATTCCGAATTTATCTGGCCCCTTAATTTGCTTATGCTGTAGTATAACTTTCTTAGATCAAAATCTTCTTTACCTTTTTGCCATTTATTTTAAATTCTTTAACTTGTTAATTTTTCTTTTGTTCAGAAATGACGATAGACTCACCAATAGCTTTTCAAATTTGTTCTAAATATCTCTAACAGCTTTAAGATGATTAAATAGGCAATTTCTGAAAGTGATTTGAAAGCAAGGTTAACGAACCTAGTGTCCCTTAAAACAGTTCCATGTAATTGTGAACTTGATAACTTATCTTTATCTCCTGTTGCTTAACACTTTGTTCTGCAACCTTAAACACTCAAAGAGCCATTTTGACCGTTCACACAGAAAAGAAAACACCAGGAGCCAATAATTTAATAATCTGTTTGACTGGGTGGGCATGGCCAACTCAACGTCACTCGCTCCCACCCAGTCACTTGGCCCCCCTCCCCCAGCCATACCAACCTAGCCGGTCAATAGGGCAGAGAACCCGTTGTTAAATTATTTGCCCACCCAGCCCCGCCGCACCCCGCCCCTCCCAGCTAC
>JANHFT010004501.1:95489-115114 GCA_032467955.1 Pseudoxenodon macrops | reverse complement strand
ATAATAAGACCACAGCCATATTTGGGGGATCAAAAGAAAATAAGACAGGGTCTTATTTTCGGGGAAACACGGTAGGAAAAATACAGCAACTTTTTCTGATGAATTTTAGAAGGATTCCTTCAAGGGGTAGATATGAAAAATATTACTTTACATTTAACTTTCCAGTAACTGAGTTTACATTCCCATTGCTTTTCCTTCTTTGTTTTCAGGCAGATGATGTGGAAAGTAAAATCAGAGAAATTATTCCCCCAGGCTTTAGCAGAAGTGTAGATGACTTGGTATCTCTGCTGGAAAAAGAAGTTAACTTTAAGCCATTTGGGATATTATTGCATACATATTCTGTGCACAATGAAGAAGCAGGTGAAGACATAACATATCAAATATACAAGGTAAAAAAAAGGACATGTTTTGCCCAAAGTGACAAATTTTCATGACAATGTTTAAATGACATTCAGTTAATTGTTTGCGATATATGTAAAGAAAAAACTTATTTGAGGAAGTCATATTGCTTTTTGTGCACTCATATTTGCCTGCCAAAGAATCTGAATATATTCTTCAAAGAGCTCTTTTCACATCTGTGAAAAGTTTCACCTGACTTCTTCTAGCTTTTTCCCTAGGCTGACATGGCATGTCCAGGCTTTCGAGAGTATCATGAAAGGCTTCAGACCTTCTTGATGTGGTTTATTGAAACAGCGAGCTTTATTGACGTGGATGATGAAAGATGGAACTACTTTCTAGTGTAGGTACAATTCTAAAGCAATAGTGGACCTTATTACCTCCATAAAGGCTGCATTTTAATTGTGGCTGGCCAATTATTGGGACAGTATAATGATATTTTTCTCAGGACAGGAAAAAACTATTGTTTATCAAGCTGGAGTTTGCATCCATTATGTTTCGCAAGACCTTGAGAATAGAGCCAAATTAAATACTGTTGTCCACTGGCGCTCTGAATGTAGGGCTTAAACAGTAAAATGAGCTTTGCCTGTGTTTTCTTTTACTTGCCACCTATTCATCGTTATAATAGGCAAGTGTGGTGAAGTGCTGTAAAGAGGTCTGATTTATCCAAGTTGCTGCACACCAATTAAGTGAATTGTACATTCAGAACATAGCAGGTGTACCCATTGGGCCCGCACAGAGTAGCTTGCTGACACTGAAAATTCAGTCACAGAATAGAAAAGAAAATGGACACTGCATGGGAGCGCGACTGTAATTGACCTGCTTGGCTTTCTGTTTTATCTGCAGATTTGAGAAGTATAATAAGGATGGAGCGACACTCTCTGCGACTGTAGGCTATATGACAGTCTATAATTACTATGTGTACCCAGACAAAACCCGGCCACGTGTAAGGTAATTGGAAGCATAACACGTGCCTTGCCTTTTATTTCAGAAGAGGGGACTTTTGAAATTCCCAATAATAGTTGATAATGGTTTTAATTTGGGTTTTAATTTGGGGGGAGGGATATTTTTTTATTGAAGATTTTGGTTGGCTTTGCATTTTTTAAAACATTTGCATTTAAAATGGGAAAGAATCTCAGTTACTTGTATACGAACTCCTTTATACAGCAAATCATTATAAATAAGTTTTAAAAGTAAAATGTACAGCTTTCAGTTAACTTTTTTTCTCTTCTTCCTGTAGCCAAATGCTGATATTGCCTCCGTTCCAAGGAGAAGGCCATGGAGCCCGGCTATTAGAAACTGTCCATAGGTACTACATGTCATCTCCCACAGTGCTTGATATAACAGGTATGTGAAATGAATCTTCATTGAAGCTACTAGTTTTTTTGATTCATCTGTCAAAATGAAGTGAACTTTCAAAGTTCAACTAATCAGAGGTCAAAATAATACTATCCTTTCTTACATAAGAACTGTTAATTGTTCAAATCCTTTTCTTACTGAGAAGAGTGCATCATGGAAATCCATCCCTTTTGATCAAAGATTATCAGATAATTAGGCACAGTGGTTGCAAAGTACATAGCTGGCTTGACAAGGAACCTACGTTGTTGGGGCGGGCGGGTGATGGTTAATTGCATTGGAGAGATTGTTTGCATGAGGCAAACGGTTAAAAACTACTCTTAAGGAACTTATTTATCTTACACATACAATTGTTTTTTTTTTAAACACGAGAGTTTAAATGTATGTGTGTCTGAAGGAAATGAAAAAAATTCTGCAAAATGATTTTGGACTCAACTTTTGAAAAGGTGCAAGTTGACCATAGAACAAATGAACCATAACTTTATTTTTAAAGTAAAAAAGTAAAATATACTAGCTTCTCCAAAAAGATAAAAGGAAAATAAAAACTTCTCTGCAATTTGTCTCTGATAAATATCAGAAATATCATGAGGTGATAGTCAGGAAAGAATCAGACATTTCTACTATTTTTATCCAGAATGTAAGAGGGAAATTAATCTTTATTACCTCTTGCCCCTTCACTTCACTGTCTGAAGCAGTCATTCCACATCCAGAGAAACCATAGGGAATAAGGGAAAGTGGCAAAAGTTGCTTCATCCTCATTTCAGTCAAGAGAAAATATAGTCTGAACAGAAAACTCTTAATAAGACTGCTTCCATGGATGTTAGCCTCCAACCCATTGTTTTCTGATGTAACATACAGAAGAGTACCCTCTATATGTATATAGTAAAATATAGTATGGTATGCTAGCAAAATAAATATAAATTATATTCATATGGACCCACAGATTCCTCTTATTTATTTGTTAATTTTATTTGTGGCCTATCTCGCCATGTGGCTACTCTTATCTCTTTGCCAGTTATCCTTTATGCTACAAGTTTTGCCATATTTGACATCTTTTTTTGTAAGTACCTGTCTTTTTAGAAGGAGCTGTTAGGACAGTCATAAAACTATTTTCCCCTTTAAACATTTATGACCCAAGACCTTTTTGTGAAAGGAGCAATGATTAAACTTCTTTGGTATCCTAGTTAATTTGAACTCATATTTGTCCCTGTGCTATACTGAAAGCACGAGATGGGCTTTATAAATTGTTTTTGTACACTTTCAAGTTTTGTGTTTCTTAAACAAAAATTGATATACTTTTACAAGCCACTTTTCAAAACCCACAGGGTCATTCTTGTATTATAATGCAGGGCTGTGCCCATGCTTTGGATTCAAAGGCAAAGGAGTGTTTTGGAGTGGGCAGGCTCCTTATATAGCACTTGTCTGCAACTCAAAGCAGCTGTGTCTTTTTCTGGGATTGCATGTCTGCTTCCTGCAGCTGCTGAACAGTCTTGGGAAAAAGATATATTTGGTCTTAGGGATTGCAGACAGGTGGTACATTGATGCCTCTGCATGCTCCAAGTCACCTTTTTGCCTTTCAGTCTGAAATATTATGCAACCTTATTATAATGTGTATTTTAACATATTCCTCACAAATCAGTGAGGGATTATATTTGATGGCAGGATAGTGGTAGGGAAAGAAATGCTGGTAGCAAAAGTGTTTTGGAAGCAAATCACTACCATGCAAATTTTCAGTCTCATTATGTGCCTTTTATTCAATTGAATGAATGTGCTCAGAAAAAACTAAACTCATCTATATATTGCATCTAAACTGTATGATTTACATTTTCTAAATTTTAAAAATGGCTTCCCAATTGATGGTGGCAGGGTAAAAACAGAGAGAGATTCATGTACAGTTAAATAATGTAATTAATTTAGACATATACCTGAATGGCGAATGCATATCTGTACTTGAATTTCAGTCTCATTTATAAAAGCCGTATACACACACAATACCATTTCGTCAACCTACACCAATTTTTTAAAAGAAAATACTGCCCTAGCTGGTGACTGTCAGACCTCATTGGTAAACAAGACAGGAAACACAACTAAGTGTTTAGGACTAAGTGTCCTAAATCTACTTTAATGAAGTCTTGTCATAAGACTACATTAACAGAATTGTGTAAGTCTGATGTTACAAACTTTCCTTCGCCACTTTTAGGGTGTTTTTTTCCTAAGTTTCTTTCTCTGAGTGTTAAGTGGCTGTAGGCTTCTTTCTCTCCTGTCTGATTATTCCCTAGCCAGCGTCTCTTTCCCTTGTTCCTCAAGGCCATCCACATTTTCCATATCATTCACTAAGGGTAACGTAAATGTCAATTAAAAAAATTATATCTCCATTTTTTTTAATAAGATACATATTTACTGTGTTACTTACAGTACATGGAAATGGAACTGCCAGTACACAGTTCCACAGTATTGTAGCAGACAAAACAGGGCTCTGTCTCATTATATGGAGCGTGATGCGTATTTTTCAGTAAAAGTACTCTAAAACAGATTAAATTGCCCTGTAGAATAATTTGCTAGGGAACATGCTGTTTTTTGAGTAGGAGCTTGAAATGCAGAGATGGATCTCTGTTTTTCATCTATTGCTGACTGCTGCTGTTAAAAAGACAACTGGGTTGGACAAATGGGAACAGGACAATTATGAAACTGAGATGATATTGAACGTTATCAGGTGACTATATTAAAAAATGCATCAAACTAAGGGTCTTACACAAACAGTATCCTCCTGTTTAAAGTTACAATGGCACTGAAAAAGTGACTTAAGACCATTTTTCACACTTATGACCATTGCAGCATCCCCGTGGTCATGTGATTTACATTCAGATGCTCCACAACTTATTCAAATATATGAATGGTCACATTTTGTGACCGTCTGACAAGCAAAGTCAACAGGGAAGCCAGATTCACTTAACAACTGCAATGATTCACTAAAGAAATGTGACAAGAAAAGTCATAAAATTTCTCAGCAACATAAATTTTAGGCTCAATTGTGGTCGTAAGCCGAAAACTACCTGTATATTATTCTGTCAACAGAACTGCGCCATTTCATATATCCTAGCTTCCTTAACTTAATGGTATCGAAAGAGATAAATTCTTGACATTAATGCTTAGGGAAGAAAATGGTTTTATTACTTAGCATTGTTATTATCCTGGCAGGTTCTTGATAGTAAAATGCTTTATCACAAGGGCTTACTGTAGATTCTCAAGATTTTGCAGATGAACGCAGTATAAACTATTTCAGGTTATTTTTTCCTTTTATTCAAAAAGCCAGACATAAAAGCAAGCAAGTTACTTTTCTTAAGAATCTAGTCTTGATTTCCTAATTGCATTCCTTTGTAGATTTAGCAAGTTTATTTACATCCAGAAATGTTAAACTTGGACCTTCCCAACTATGTTTAAAAAAAAGGGTATAAATTTTATGAAGATTTTAACATAGCTAAAAGATAAAAATAAAAATATATAAATAAGTTAGAAAATAGAAGATAAAAGAAAATGTTTTAAAAGACAGTACAGCTAGAAAAAGAAACAGGATAATTAAAGAAGCTATTTCCAATCTTCTTTGTAGCAGCTACAAAGTTAATTATCATTACTCCCTCTTTAAAATTACATTACAAAAATCCCTCTGTCCCATACTCAACCCTTTTTTCAATCTGCAAATCCAGAAATCACCATTTCATTCTTTTTTTTTAATTTTCGGGGGGGGGGGGGGAATCCACAAAAGGTTTCCAGTCTTGTATAAAATTACTTTTATCCCTGGCCAGACAGATCAGTTTAGCCATTTCTGCTAATCCACCTCCTCTTTTCCATTTCTAGATAAACATAGCTGGTTGAGGATTCTGAATTGCAGAGTGACCTAATCTTTCCTCTCTGCTTAATATTATGTGACATAAGTATTTTCTGACTGGAATGCATATGCACTCCGTAATGTTGACTTAATATATATGAGCCCTGCTTACTTTATAATTTATAATTTAGGAGGATCTTACAAATACTGGGAGCAATTTTCCCTCTGAGTCTGGCTGCCAGCTGGTTCTACTCTGGTTGGTAAAACCTTTGATCTTTCGTGCTCTTCTATCCCAAGAGGCTCATCTGTCCGACTACATCCTGCAACACATCTTCCTCTTTGGGTCTTCAGCATTCTTCTCCTGATTTGCCTTCAAATCAGCAAGGCTTCAGTGTAGCTACTGCCCAATTTAAGTCAGGTTTCACAGCTCACGTTATGTTTTTTGTTTTTCATTTTACCTCATTTATTTTTCAAGTTCTTCCCCAGGTCTTGCATTCTTAAGATAATGCATTTAATGCCAGTCTAGGATCTGTGGTCTTTCCCCCTTTCCCTTGCAGGAACATTTCCTGTATAAAACTAAATCTCTCTCTTCCCATCTTTTCCTTATCAGCAAAAGTAGCACAAAGTGTTTATTTGAATACATGACTAGCCAACAGGAAGCTTTGGCTAAATTGAGGCCGTTGCACATTTGTTACATTCATTGTCTGGTCCCAATACTCTCATGGCTTCTGAAACTTTGGATGCACCGAACATTCATGAGAGGTCTTTACTGAGACCATACTGACAATTTGTTACACCTTTCTACACAAAAATAACTTTGGATCAAAGAATGGAGTATTCGATATTCCATTCAGTTTTTTAAGAAATATTAGATATATTTGTTATGCCTAAGTGAGTTACATTGTGTACTTTTGCCTCTTTTTTGATTCAGAGTTAATTCAAACACTGAGACTGGCAAATTTAATTAAACCAACATAATGGAGTTGATCAAACCAGAGTACATACCGTAAACACTTTTTTTAATAGTCCAAGGTTAATATTTCTTTCTCTGCTCGTATACTGGAAGAGTTCAGAATTGGGAGATATAACAAAAAATTCAAAAAATTATTAATTGGATTGATTTGGTTTCTGGGACCATGGCCCAAGTTCTCCAGGATGAGGGAGTTCTGGTATGAGATGGGCTACATCTTATAAGGATGAGTAAAAATCTCTTCTGCCAAAGACTGACAAGCTTGATCACAGTATATTTAAGTAAAATCCTATGTGGAAGGAAACCAAAAATATGTAGGAAAAAATGCTTCTTCACCACAAGGGATTGCTCTTTACAGTGGCTTATTTAATCAACCTGTGAGAAATCAACAAAAAATATTCAAAATGCATGGCTTTCATTATCAAATATGGATGCATACATACGTATGAAAAGTTAAATATGCAAAGACAACACTGGGTATGGGATATAGACTAGAAATTCATTTAATGTTCACTGTTTAGAATCATCTTGAAAATAATTATTTTAAAACGTTTTAATAGTTAAGATGATCGTCAGCTGCAGATGCCTAGCCTAAGAATGACACTTAAGTATTATGATACATTGTTTTATTGGTTGTGTTTGTGTTTATATTGCAAATCATTACGAATCTTTGAGAGTGTAGTAGTCTAAGCATAATGAATGTATACATGTATACATTACATTTAGCTAACTAAAATGTAGGAAATAGATGTGATGCATGTCGAATGAAATGGGATATTACTATATCTGAGTCATCATTGGAATATTCAGAAGAGGAAAATGGGAGCTAGTTTTTACAATCTATTATTTTTGAAATGTGTTTGTATAAATTTCCTTGCAAAGTGTTCTTTGTTTTGGAGTGGGGCAGTACCAGGGTTGGGTACGTGTTTGCAGGACTCAGAATAGATTGTGAGTAGGGTTAAGCATGTAGCAAAGAGTTAAAGTTTTGAAGTTAGGTTAGGAACTCTTCAGATGTGCTGGAAGCTGGGGAGAAGTGCAGCTGTCCTGGCCCTTCTTGATACAGGGAAACAAGAGTGTTATGGTGGTCCTTCTCCTTTCTCCAAGGCCAATCTAATCATTGTTAATAGGGAAAAGAGGTTGAGCCTGAAGCTTCTGCTCTGTGGGGTTCCTTAGGACTGTACACTCTCAATTCCTAACAGCTAAATGAGGTCATCCATTGAGACACGGTATGGTATTACCAGTACGCTGCTAAGTCTGGAGTTCCTAGTGTCTGAAGGCTGTGAAGGTCTGGATGGAGAAGAACAAGCTTCAGCTCAGTTTGGCATAACTGGGTAGCTAAGAATTGGGGAGGATTTATTGTATTTACAGGTGGCTCTCATTTAATCATGTGACCATTTGAACTTGGTACTGAATGGCACTGAACAATATTTATGTCTTGTCGCAACTTCCCATGGTCACGTGTTCATGGTTTGCAACCTTCCCTGCTGGCATCCAACAAATTAAGTCAATGAGGAAGCTGGTAGCAAGTCACATAAGCCATTGCTAAGCAATGAGGTCACATGGTTTTTTTCAACTTACAACCATATCTCTTAATGGAGTTTCTAGTCCATTAAGGAAAACTACCTGTATTTAGATTTATTAGCTGCCCAGTCTAATGGATTCTATCTCGTGCCAATTTCACCTTTTTCTATATGAGGAAGCACTCTTCATAGTAATAGAAATGGGGGGTGCATTTCAGTCTCTCCCCCCCCCCCCATTTTTATTACTGTAATATACTCTAGTTGGGTCTGCCCTTGAAAAGTATTCAGAAGATGCACCTTGTACAGAATGCAGCAGGATGCAGCATTTCAGCAATTCCAGGCATTTCATAACACATTTCCAGTGGGTTCCAGATGCACCAACTTCCACTGAGCTTCAAAGTTCTCGTTATTGCCTGTAAAGCTCTACATGGCATAGGACCATGTTACTTGCAAGGCCAATTGATCTCCAATTGCTTGTGTTTGTTGTTTGTGCTTGTGTTGTTTCACCTGCCCACAACACAAGCAATAAAGATACCTTGGGTATTTGAATGAGAATGTTAAGCAAATCTTGGTGGTAGATTTGTTCTATGTTTTTTTTTTACTGAAAGCAACTATGGAATATTTTCAGGCCTTGGGTATGGGCATATGGATAATCGTGGGTGTTTCTTTAACTGTTTTGAATGGTCCTGTAGTAGTAATTCATAAAGGTGAACTTCTGGTTGTAAATCTAACAATTGTTTTTTCTTCTTTTAGCTGAAGATCCATCTGAAAGCTATGTGAAATTACGAGATTTTGTATTAGTAAAATTGTGTCAAGATTTACCTTGCTTTTCTCCAGAGAATCTTAAGCAAGGCTTCAGTCAAGATATGGTAATAGAAGCTCAACAGAAGCTGAAAGTAAATAAGGTATTAATAATATTTTTAATGTATCCAATATTGACATTTCGTAAATTGGTGTCCTATTTGAAGAAGTATTCTATATCCAACTTGGGACTTTACTAAATAGGGTTTTTGTTGATTTCTCTTTTCCCTTGTAGCTGCAGGGAGTGTAGAATGATAGAAGTATAGGCAATCCTCAACTTATGACCGCAATTGGGACCACATTTCTGTTGCTAAGCATGATCTAATCATCACTAGGGCAGGCAATTCTTACAGTCCTGATTGCCGCTGTTAACTGAATTCCATTATCATTAGGTGAGGCAATTTCTTGCCTGCTTCCCGCCATCAAAGTCAGTGGGGAAGCTGGCAGGAAGTTGCATGTCCCAGACTAGCAGGCAGGAAGCGGGAATGAGAGGTGGGAGAGGGTCAGGACGGGTTCCCAAGAGTCACAGGTCCAGGAGAGGTACATGAGGGGGTATGCAAGAGTTATGGCCCAAGTTGGTGAGAGTGTGAGAAACACTTGTGACAAGGGTTGGGAAGAGTGCGTGAGGCTCATGACTGACCAATGCAGGGCAAGTGCAGAGGATCTGCAGGAAGGTGCACAGGTGGGGGATACTTATCCCAGTGACTTGTAATCTTCCCGGATTGATGGCTTTCCAATTGACCTTTTGAATAAGCCAGCAGAGAAGATTGCAAATGGTGATCATGTGATTGTACAGCACTGCAACTGGTCCTAAGTGTGAACTGCTTGCCAAGTGCCCAGATTGCAATCATGTGACCATAGGGGTGCTAGGATGGTCAGGATGCTGAGGACTGGTTATAATTATTTGTCACTGAACGAATGGCTCTGGGTCTAGGACTAGCTGCAAAGTGTCCTTAGATAAGGAATTATTTACAGAAGAACTACATTATAACAAAAACTATATATAATCGTTATTATGTTGAAAACTATTTAGTACAATAGAGCTTTTATGGATAGGTTCTACAAACCCCACAAGTCTTGAATTTTTAGACAATGTTTCTAGGTCAAGATTCTATTTTTTCAAACTCATGGTAATATTGTATTGGTTACCAACAGTCAATTTAAAATTGTTATTGAGATCTGACTTTTGTATAGTTATTCAATAAAGCCTTTGAGGAATTTAGGACACCAATTTTCTAGGGAGAAAAGGTTCAGAAGGCTCGACTATTTGAAACGTACATATTGCAAAACAAAAATAAATCTTTTGCTTGGGAACGAAAATGTGAATAAATTGTAACATACACCTCATCCACCCACCCACACCAGAATTACTTATTTGCTTATTACAAATATGTGCCACTTTTCGATCAGGAGCTCAGTATGGATGGTCTGCTATTTTTTCGCAGTTTATATCTTGCTGAGGTTAGGTTTTGATATGTTTTTAGTTTTATATATTATTCTTATTATTTTAAGCAACCTGGAGTTATGTAGGCTAGGTGGTGCATAAGTGCTATAAATGAATAAATAAGATTTGAGAAAGTTAGGTCCTTGAAAAAGGAGGATAGGTTAAAACTAATATGATGCATTGTACAGTGACTGCTGAAGTTTAAGGAATGGAAACAGTAGTCAAGAAAAAAAAGATAGTAGGCGACATTTTTAACTGTGTACATTGGGAGCAATAATTCCAACTCTTTTTATCATTTTTTTCCTTTTACTCTTAGCAACATACACGGCGAGTTTATGAAATTCTCCGGTTACATGCAACAGACATGAGTAATGCAGAACAATCCAGAAGTTACAGATTGGATGTAAAAAGAAGATTGATGGGCCCATATAAGGTGGTTTTTCTAGCATCTTAATTTTTATTTGAATTTGTCATGAAGGGAAGTAGTGAATGAACACTTTGTCCACCACTGAGACTTTCCCAAATGCCAACTACCTTTCCTTTTTATTTTGTCTGAATATCCCTTCTCCAAGTTTTTTTTTAGTTTTCTGCTTCCATTCCTGGTAAGGAAATCTCTAATTAACCTTTAATTTATTTTAGTAGAATACAGGTCTATCATTTCATCACAGTGTCAATGAACTGACAGGAGGTGGTGAAATGTGGTAATGTTGTTCATATGTGTAAATCCTTTGTTTTTCTAGAAAAAGCAGAGAGAGATTGCCAAGATGAGAAGATGTTTAAGACCAGAAGAGTTGACCAATCAGTTGAACCAAATAGACATAAATTTACAACATAAACAATTGGAAGAGACGTACCAGCAACTTATTTCAGATTATCGACGAGTCCTGGAACGACTTGCTCAGGTCTGAGGATTCTCTATAAGAAACACGCAAACTTCTGCCTGTTGCATTGTGAAATACATTCATGATCACTGCTCCACTGCAAAATTTCATGTGACATTTTAATCACTTTCCAAATGACTGTGGTTTTCTGTATTTTGGATTTTTTATATTTTTGTGTTGTAGAGTCTAAAAACCAGTACTTCAATCTACTGGTATTTTGCTGAAATAAAGAAAGTAGATTACAAGCATTAACAAAACTGGTCTGAATCCCTGCATAGTATGTGAAAGATCTAGCTTACCAATTGAGATGAGGTAACAAGATGCCAAAGTACAATGGCATAAATATTAATACTCTGTGAAACTATGCTCAGTAATAATGAGTAAAACAAATAATAGCTTGCATCAAAAATTGAACCCTAGGAATGGAAAGTGGATTTATTTATTTAAAACACTTATATAACACTTTGAATTAATATCAAAGCAGTTAATAACTGCATTTTAAAGAGTCATAAATAAAGGACAAGCTAATATCAGTTAAGCATCTTTTTCATTAAACAATCAAGTCTGATTTGGGCCAGTCCTGCCCTATATAAATTCTCAGACTTTGGTTCATTTTATCACAGTGAAATTCTCTCTACAAATTCCAGAGACAGATTTTCTGCTGAAAAGAAGTGCCCACAGACCTCTGTAAAAAATGATTACTGGTACCTGCTTATTAGCTTTAGTTAATAAATTATTTCTAAGGCTTGTTTCTTAATGTCATGGTTTGGCACAACAGTGAATTTTTCCAAGTGTGGCTCTCTGTCAAAGACACACTAACAGCATAATATCAGGTAAGCCAGGAAATTGCAAAGGACCCCAGAACAATAAAAATTGCAAGCCCTCTCTCACCTTCGAGAATATTGGGATCCATGATCAAAATAACTAAAATCTACAGCATTTCACAACATAATATTAAATGGTTTGACTATCATGCAGAACTTTAGGTGCAAGATAGAAAGGCATGATGGGGAATTTAAAGACTAAAACCTAAAGTAGCCTCCCAAAAAATGTTTGGTTTTTGTCATTCTAATGGGCCCAATGCCTAAGAGTATAAATTGTGATGAATTGATGTACCAAAATGAATACAATTAGTACCTAACTACATTTAATGACTTTGTGGTTGAAGATCACAGATAGTATTACAAATTTGCTACTTTCCATGAGTTAAAATGTAGTGGTCAAAATTTTGGTATAAATATGAAGTGCATTTGGGAACTAAAATTTTGTTAACATTATTTATAGATACATCCCATGAGAGGGCAGCAGATTCTGCCTGACCTTTTATGTCACATCCTTGCCTTAAGGTTAATTTAGCTTGATCTGGCCCAAATGAGCAGAAATGAAAAAGCCACAACATAATTTCCTTTGGATTGCTTTTTACCCAAGAGTATATGAAATTATCTGCCAGTGTTAGGTGGACTAAGCCAATAGTTACAGAATAGCTTTTTCCAGTAAGTAAAAATATTTATCTAGGTTTACTGGATAAATATTGTTCTCAGGCTTATTGACTCCTGATTTCTGCCAAAGTCAAGTTCTGGAAGCAGAAAGGTGTAGGTGACAAGGGTAGAACTGAGCTCCAATTTTATTGGAGGGAGGGGAATATTGAGCTTTTATCAGAATCAGCTGACTAACCAGCTATTACAGTGATGGCTAATCTTTTTGCCATTGCATGCCAAAAGGGGGAGCATGGTGTGTATGTGTGTGTGTTGCGCACACGAGTGTCCATATCCATAATGCAATGCCCTCCCCCTGCACATGTGTGCACAACCACTCCCACGCCGCTTGAGTGAGGAACGTCTGGTTGGTCCATTGGGTCGTTTTTTGCCCTCCCCAGGCTTAAGGAGGCTTTTCTGTGTAACCAGTAAAATAGGCATCTCCTTTTTACTTTTCTTCATTATGCTCAATTATTTACTGTCGTGCCTTTAAGACAAGCATATATTTTGTTTATTCAAAATGGTAGAATCCCAAATTTACTTAGAATAAGATCATCAGGAGACTTTTCTGAAGCCTGGGGAGGGCGAAAAAGATCTCCCCCCGCTTTATGGAAGGGCGAAAATCCATGCTGGAGCTGACATAGGGCAACGCCTCGCGTGCCCTCACATATGGCTCCGCGTGCCACTGCCATAGGTTCGCCATCACCGAGCTATTATCTACAAACTGTTAGTATATTTCTGATCTCAGTTCAAAATGTGGCAAGTAATATACTTAAACTCATTTGTAATTTGGTTGGTAATTTGCCTGGCTGCTAGTACCGTAGGGACAATAGAGAATCTGTTCAGGTATCTCATCTTCCTAGTAAGATCCCTCAGAGTAGCAGGAAGGACAATTTCGCGTGGTTGTAGCCATGTGACTGTGGAACTCCACCCCCAAGAACAAAAGCTTAAACTCAGATACTCTTCAAAATGTTTATAGACCTGCTGGTGGGTTGTAATTCAATGTATTTTAATTATTTCTGCTCTCCTGTATTATAGTAATTTTGTGGCAGCTTATTTCCACACAAATACTTTAATCTCTGTAATAACATTTTGTATGTTATCATTTGCTTTGCACAGTCACCCAGAAAGATGGAGTATACAATATCAATAAATGCAACTTCAAAACTTCTGTGGGCAGTGGCAGGACAATGTACAGAAATCCATCATGCAGTGATAGTTGGCAAAGTGCAACTACCTGGACTAACTCTGTAGTTTTTTTGGCAAGGGTTTTTGGAAGTGGTTTGCTCTTGCCTGATACCTACAGCTGAGAGAGAAGGACTTGTTCAGGATCACTCAGCTGGCATGTTTCCTATTTCTAGCCTGATGCCTTAACCATTATACTAAACTGGCCCTTAAGTCAGTCAGTCAATCAATCATCATCATCATCACATGGAGTTTGGAATGCCAGTACTACAGGGAGTCCTCTACTTAGGACAGCAATTGAGCTCAAATTTTATGTTGCTAAGCAAGACATTTGTTAAGTGTATTTTGTCCCATTACAACCTTTCTTGCCATGGTTGTTAAGTGAATCAATGCAATTGTAAAGTTAGTGACATTTGTTAAGAGAATCTGGCTTCCCCAGTGACTTGCCTCGTTAGGAGGTCGCAAAAGGGGATCACATGATTCTGGGACACTGCAACCATCATGAGTCAGTTGCCAAGCACCTGAATTTTGATCACGTGATCATGGGGATGCTTGCAATGTGAAAAATGATCATAAGTCCCTTTTTCAGTGCCATTGTAACTTTGGTCACTAAACCAACTGTTGTAAGTCAAGAACTACAGTACCTGTATGTAATTGGGAAAATACAGTAGCCCCAGATATTTAGAGGCAACCAATTGGACTGCTCAGAGCCATGTGGTCAAACATTTAGTGAAAAAAAATTATATTTCCACTTTACTCACTACCTTTTTTTGGATGGGGTGGGGGCTTACACATCCGATTTGTGGATAAAAAGGTGAAGAATTTCAGGGGATGCCTGAAATGAGGCAGGTGGGTGAGTCCCAAGTGAGGGTGATTTGGGGTGGGTGAGACCAGGCTTAAGAAGCCCATCCAGAACATCAGCTGCACATTTCACACCTTCATAATTGGCAAGGATCGAGCCCTGTTAAGCTGTCACAATAGAACCCTTAAAGATGTGGTTGTGATTTAACTCAATTTGCAGCAAGAGGACTCAATTGCATTCACACATACACACACACACCTGTTCAAAAAGGACTGATTTGTCCTAAGAAACCAAGAGTATTGAAAGGTTTCCTTCAAAGGAGAAAGATATCCAACCATCCTTTTCTACATCTCTACATCGCCCAAGTAATGCTGCTGGCTTTCACTATAGCTGTACAGTACCAAAGGTGCTTTTTCAAGAGGCAACTGCACTTTCTGGTTTTTCTTTGAAGATATTTTGCTTCTCATCCAAGAAGCTTCTTCAGCTCTTCAGATTTTTGGATGAGAAGCAAAACATTTTCTTTAGAGACAACCATGACCTGGATGACTGAGAATCTCCATAGACATTTAGCTGTACAACTGTTGCAAACCCTTTTGCATTTAGGCAGGTGGCATCTTTTCAGCAGGAATCTTGACTCTGAATCTAGTAGAAAGGGGAATAATACATTTCAGAGTTGGTAACTGTGTGTGCGTGTGTGTGTGTATATGTGTGCACATAAACAGGATATTGTTACCAATTCTGAAATGTATTATTCCCCTTTCCTGTATATATAGGACAACTTTGTTTTTTCTCTGCAACCTGCTACCGCAGTTAACTTCTCTGCTCTTCCTCTATGGAAATTCTCAGGCATCTAGGTCGTGGTTATCCCAAAGGACAGCCTTAGAATATTTTGTTTTTTCAAAAGGCAAGTAACTGGACTTTCTTGGGTTTTGCTTGAAGACCTTTCGCTTCTCATCCAAGAAGCTTCTTCAATTCTTCAAAGAAGCGAAACGACTTTGAGGAAACCCCCGAGAAAGTCCACTTGCCTTTTTAAGGAGGGGAGGAAATACACACACTCCCTGCTCTCCAAGCAATCCAAGTGTGAAAGGAAGACGAGCAACAGCCGAGAAAGGGGCGTGGCTTCCTCTCGGCACCTCCCCTTCCCTTTCGCGCGCCCGTTTTTGCCCCCTTCGCTGAATTGCCGCTTTCTTCTCCCGGCTCAGTGGCGGGCCATGGGTGGGAGTGTAACGCCGCTCCCACGTGACTGACGTGTTTATGCAAAATGGCGGCGCCCAGGGGTGCTGTTGGAATGCTGCGGCTGTTCACGGGTAAGTTCCTTCTCAGAGCCGACTGCGAAGAGCGATTCCACAGGCGAGGAAAGCGGATGCCTCGTGTGCACGCCTGAAGGCTGACTTATAATAGCTTTTCTGTCTAGCAGGAAGGACTCGATTAAGTCTTTCTCCTTTTATTTAGTAATGCTCTTATTTTAGACAAACTCAGAATTTCCAAGTTTATTAATTGCCAGGGGGGGGGGGAATCCAAAGAGTTACAACAAAAGTAACTGATGTACTGTACAACATCCTCTTCTCCCCACGATGAAAAGTTTTGCTTGAAATTTGCTGCTGGAATTATATTTTAAGCATGCTTTCTTGTTACTTGTGGTCCATCCTGACTATAGAAATTATGGTATATAGGGATTAAAGATTCCTGTAACCTCATAAACGGAATATATGATTTAATCTGAATTGAAGTTTGCAAATCTTGATGTGGTTATCTAAAGTATGAGTGATTGGTGAGATATACCGTACCTAAAATACTTTAGCTCCAGCTTGTACAAATGTGATTCTACATCGTGTTGCATCAACAGAATTTGTTTAGTATAAATAGCTGATTTTTCAAAATTTAAACAGGATTGGAGTTGGTTAGTACTTGAAGGATGAACCACCAGGGAAGAAGTCAGTGACAAACTGCTGCCATATTGCTGCCAAAAATCCCACATGTTATATTATATCTATGAAATCACCAGGAACCAGATTTGACTTGTAGGAGGGGTTGGTTGCCTTAATAGACTTGTGTATTATATTCTTGGACTTCCATTAAAGACTCTTATTGTTAGATAAGTATATGTTTGCAATGGCAATTGCAGCCAATGTGTCTCTTTGATCACAAAGTCTAACTTTTGTTGGATTGAAAGGAGTAGTTTGAAAGAGGAGATTTCTGATGAACTTGGATACTTTTTCTTTAAGAAAGCAAATGTGAATATAAATTTAAAGCAATTCATACATTGTCTGTCTAAACTCTGGCATAGCCCATCTACAGGAATATGATTGATTGCACTATTGGAGTACATTGTAAATGTTCTAATGATTATGCATTGAAACAGTTTTCAAGGATTAATAATTTCCTTAGAATAATATTCTAATTTCTTAATAACAAAAATCAGGATAATACTCTTTGAAACACATCTTAATGGTCATGAGAGCCTGCAGTATCCTTATATGCACTGATTTGCTGATTTTAAAAAGCTAAATCATTATGAAGTAGGCACTCTCCCGCATCTTCTGATAAGTGGCTCTCAATCTTTTAAAATATTCCGTTTCAGATAAAAACTGGATTTATATTTGGAATTCAAAAACAAATAGGAAGGCTATACAGTAGTTGTTATTTGTGTCTCCTTGAAAGTTCAGATGTTGACCTGTAAAAAAAACACAATTGTGTTTACAAGTACGGTAGTATCACTTCTTCCTTCTATGTTCAATGTTTGTGCATGTTTATTTCTGCTTCTGAGGGAAAAAGTTATTTAATGAGCTGCCAAGCAATGGTTAATATGATAGTATTTATTTCCAGCCTATGTTAACGAGTTGAGTGCCCATATTAGAATATAGAACATAGAATCATAGGACTGGAAGGGACCTTGGTCTTCTTCTAGGCAGGACAGCTTATAGCAGGAGTGTCAAACTGGCAGCTCAGGGGCCAGATGTGTCATGTACAGGCCATACCCACTCCAGGGAAAAAATGTTGTGAAACGTCTCGTGACAGCAATGTGGTGCTGCGAGTTTCACACCCGGGTCTTATACTATCTTGGACAAATGGTCGTACAGTCTACTTTTGAAAACATCCACTGAAGGAGTACCGACAAATCTGATAAGCAAGCTATTCCATGGATTAATTGTTCCCACTGTCAGAAATGTTCTCCTGGATTGTATAGAATTTCTGTCATATTCCAGAATATGAATGTAAGGCAGAATTTAGCTAATGTGTTCTACCAACTGTATCTTTTTGTTAGCCGAATGAGGTAGAGATAAAAGAATGTTTAACAATTCTTATTTCCTCCTACAGTATTCTATTGCTCCTGAGTTTTTGTCCAAACTACAGTAGTTCTTGCTTAGAGACCACAGTTGGCAGCAGCAACTCGGTCAGTAAGTGCCATGGTCATTAAGTAGAAAATCACATGATAAAACAGGCTTAGGAGCTTATTTCCCTTAGATCAGGAGTCTGACGCCCCTGGCTGTGGCCTACTAATGGGCTGTGGCCTATTCAGAACTGGGCCACACGAGTGGTGGGTTAAAACAAGTTGAGCTGTTTTACTCATTTGGCTGTTTACTCATCCTCTATATCAGGGGTGTCAAACTTGTAGTGTCATATTGTCATCACGTGACCAGAGGTGGGTTTCAGCAGGTTCTAACCAGTTCTGGAGAACCGGTAGCGGAAATTTTGGGTAGTTCGGAGAACTGGTAAATACCACCTCTGACTGGCCCCGCCCCCATCTATTCTCTGCCTTCCGAGTCCCAACTGATTGGGAGGAAATGGAGATTTTGCAGTAACCTTCCCCTTGCCACACCCACCAGTCATGCCCACAGAACCGGTAGTAAAAAAATTTGAAACCCACCACTGCACGTGATGTATCGCAACTTCCCCCCCTTCGCTAAAACGGGGATGGGCATGGCCACCATCCAGCCTGCAGTCCACAAATTTGACACCCCTGCTCTACATGGCTTCTCCCATTTCCTTCTGTCTGTTTCTGCACGACAGCCTCTTCAGAGTGGATTACCCTATTCACATATTCAAGAGTAACCCTAAACTTGCCCAATAAATGTAATTCAACGATTGCATCATGCAGTCTATTAAGAATTGACAACACAATCCTATATATGTCTACTCTGAAGCTGATCCTGTTGGACTAAACGGGCTTCTTCCCATGTGTCAATATGGTTAGAGCATGAAAAGAGATGTATTTGCATATGAATGAAACAATCATTTCTGATTTGTGGGATTTCTGCTCACAGGCAACTGGATAAATGTGTCCTCTTCAGACTCATAATTTTCTATGCTGCAGTAAGGAGATGGAGTGTTCCGATATTTTGGAAAAGAGGTGAAGAAACAGATACATTACTTAATCATAAATTGAATGCATTCAGTATTAAGCCTGCATTTCCCCATGCATTGACCTAAATAAAAATACTAAGGGTGGAAGTGTAAAACAAAGAAAAAGGAAATTTCACTGAAATCTGGCAAAATTTCTCTATGGATGTTGGAGACCATCAGTTGTAGCATTTTATAATTTTCATATAATTTATGGCCTAATAAATACCTCTTGGTATTCATTAAAATGAAAAGTAGTTATTAAATACTGCACTGAAGATTCCTGTTATTACAGGATATTATGTGATAATAACCTGTTCCTTTGACTGTCAATTCATATCATTACTCTAGGTTAATACCAAGGCTAAGAACAGCCTTCCAGACCCCTATACCCTCTACATATGTTGGAATGGAAGTTGGAAAGTTGTAATTCTGCCCAGCCTACTAATACAGAAAATGTGAATAATCTTTCTACATAAAATATAAATTAATATCAATATCTGCCCCAACCCCATCCCAAAGCATACTGGGTCATTAAAATATTATTTTATTTTATTTATTATTATTTATTAAATTTTTATACCGCCCTTCTCTCAAGAGACTCAGGGCGGTGTACAGCCAGCAATAA
>JANHFT010004501.1:62968-78900 GCA_032467955.1 Pseudoxenodon macrops | reverse complement strand
ACCGGTACGGCGAACCAGGCCACATGTCCGGTAACGGTTCTATCGAACCGGACCGAACCGGGAGCATTTCACCCCTGGGATGATCCCTTGAATATGAGCCAGCAATGTGCAGCAGCAGCCGAAAAAGCTAATGCAATCCTTGGTTGTATAAACAAAGGCATAGAATCAAAATCCCATGAAGTATTAATACCCCTTTATAAAATCTTAGACCATACCTGGAATACTGCCACCATACTACAAAAAAGATGTTGAGACTTTGGAAAAAGTTCAGAGACTAACAAATGATCAAAGACCTGGAGACTAAAACTTATGCAGAACCGTTGCAGGATTTGGGTTTGGCTAGTCTAGAGAAAAGAAGGACTAGAGGCAGAGGTGGGTTCCTACCGGTTCGGACCGGTTCTACCGAGTAGATAGTAAGCTGCTGGTGTCATCACGGAGCCGGTTCTGGTCTGTGGACGCCACCATCTTTTCTTTTTTAATTAATTTTTTTTGGGGGGGAATTTTTTTTTGGAATATTTTTGGTTGTTTTTTTCTTCTGCGCATGCTCAGAAACTGAGTTTCCGGCACTGCACATGCGTCACCATCTTGTTTTTAGCCTTTTTGGGGGGAATTTTTTTCTACTGCTCATGCACGCGCCCACGTGGCACGGGAGGCAGCAAACCGGCGGCGAGGTAAGTCAGAACCCACCCCTGACTAGGGGTGACATGATAGCAATATTCCAATATTTGAGGGGCTGCCACAAAGAAGAGGGGGTCAAATTATTTTCCAAAGCACCAGAGGGTAGGACAAGAAACAGCAGTTGGAAGCAACATGGAATTAAGGAGAAATTTCCTAACAGTGAGAACAATTAACCAGTGGAACAGCTTGCCTTCAGAAATTGTGGGCGCTTCATCACTTGAGGCTTTTAGGGAGACTGGACAACCATTTGTCTGAAATGGTATAGGGTCTCCTGCATGAGCAGGGGGTTGGACTAGAAGACCTCTATGGTCCCTTCCAGCTCTAGTCTATTCTAAAGGAGGAGGGGGGAAGTGCATTGCTGTTTGTATGGTTGTAAGGAGGAAAACAAGTTTCCAAGTGTTTTGAACAAAGCCTACTAACTGGATTAAAATATGTGAGTTCCTTGGATACCAAGAGGAAATCTTGCAATGTCTGAATTAGAGATAGCAACAGGCCAGGACTGAAAGAGTCGGTCTGTGAGAGCTGGATGCTCCTAAATTTGTTTTCAAGACTGTCTTTATTTGCATTGACCGGCCCACTGCATGCTCAGTCCATGCTCAGAAGACATTCACTTCTGCACACTAATATTTATTTACAGATTACAATGTCCTGACAGTTTGCTATGTATAAAAATTGGCCTTACACATGACAGTCTCTTTGTTTGAGAATGGAAGCTGCAGGCTTGATGCTTTCTGGGAATCACTCAGCCTCATCTTATTTTCTTCAGTCACAACCTGACTTCTTACCAATAAATGCCTATATCTATTTTTCTGTACTTCATGTTTGTTACTGAGGCAAGTTTCCTTTGAGAAAAACAGTGAACCTGTGTCTGTGTGCGTGTGTGTCTGTGTGCATGCGTATGTGCTGACAATCCATTGATCCTACTAATCATAGCGGAAATATAGTCCCTCAAGTGTGAACACAAATGCCTTCTTTTAAAAAAAATTATTTGCCTAGAATTTTGGAAGTACTATATGCGAGTGGTTTTAAAAACAATGTTCATCTTTTCAGCACTTTTTTTTACATTAACTGTTCAAATGATTAATATTAATAAGAAAATACACTTGACCCATTTCACATTGGATAATATCCAGTGTTCAGCTGAAAAATGAAATACACACCAAACATTAAATCTTAAGCTTTCAGGCCAGTGAACTATACAAGAACGTTTTAAATTATGAAATAATTATATAGCATTTAGCACTAATACTAGTATAAAATATTACTCAACCATGTTTTCTGTCAGCATTAAGAAGGGCTATATGCTAAAAATACTATTATTAATTTAGCTACAATGGATAATTCACAGCACAATCCCATATGTGTCTCCTGAGAAATAAGTCACTTAGATTTTCTTTCTCCTTCTGCTTTTTGTAAAAATTCCTTGTGATGAAAATCTATTTGTGATAAACCAACATTTTGATGTTAATATTTTATATGCCATTTTGTGTTCCACTTTAACTTAGTAATATTAATTTGTAAGAATAAAATATATTGATTTTTTTCACAGCACACAGTTTATCTTTAATTTTAAAAGGCAAATTATCAATAATTGAGATGAGAAAAATCATTTTCAGCAGCAGTTTGGAAACAAAGAAAACAGTCAGAGGTTTTAAAGTAAAACCCAAGAATGTTATAAAGAAGGGCATAATTTGCAGCATTTTAAAACATATGTAAACTTAAGGATGCTGAACTTATTCTGTGGGATTTTGGTGGTACCCACCTTTTGACACATTTTGTAAGATGTGTAAGTGATTTATAATTAATCTCTTGTATGTTATATTGGGGACCTTGTGTTCAGTTTGCATCTAATATAGTTCCCTTCCCGTGCTTGGGTTTATGTATATTTTACCTTGTATGATTGACAGTGATTGAGCAATTTTTATGGAGTGCTTGCTTTTTATCTATCAGAAATGATGCATGTTGATAGTGCTGAAAAAATAAACAATTTTACCTGCATCACAATTGTTGATAAACATGGATTCTTTTTATGCAATAAAGAAAGAAAAATGTATAGCTACGGTATAACAAAAAAGTGTATTCTTTGATATATTTTTCCCTGCTTCAAGCAGGTCTGTAACCCTGTCTGTTAAATGTATTCATCTAATCAAATGCCACACACGTATGGATAAATATTTCTAGATATCCAAAAATGAAACACTGACATGAAAACAAACACTGACAATAAAGGAACCAAACTTTGGTCCCTATTGGACTTTTGCCTGGTACATTTTCTTTGCACATTATGTGATTTGTGATACAAAAATATATTTTCAAACTCCATCTGCATCTTAAAAATGTCAGACAGCTTGTTGATTTCACCCACCATATCCCTGCCCACCCATGGCCCTGTTAATTTGCACACCCCAAATGACATATAAATGTCTTTGTTTAATTTTTTGGGGAAAATACTTTAATTTTACGTTGGAATCAAAGTTATCTAAAATATACTCCTTTTCATGGGCATGCTGAGGAATTTATGCCTGTAAGTTGCATTTGTAAATTCTTTCTCGATAGGAGGTTAACCTCATAATGTATAAAACAGTGTTTTCTGGTGCTTCAACTGCTGCTTATAAAACAAGATAATGCAGGTAATTAACCAAACCTGACACAGAGGAGGAAACACTCACTGCTAGATGTCATTTCTAAACAAGCAGCATTTTATTAAAAGCTTCCTTTCAGATTTCAACAACTGTTATTGCAGTTGCTCAGGTGTATTGAAGTTAGTATCACAAAGTTGCACTTGCTGAATTGTAATGTGCTTTATTTGGTGCAAGAATGGTAACAATCACTTGGACATGGTACTTTACACACAGCAATAGTTTTTATACTTATAATTCTTTCTGTTGTTTTCACTTTTACAATAGATAATAGGAATTTTTCTATGTAAATTGTATGGAGATCTGCAAATATGCATTAATATGTTCCCAGTGGGCAGTTAGGGTCCCAATCTTCTAACCATTATTTAGCTTAACATCAGTTCATTAGGAGGGTTGTGTACATAATTTAAAAATCTAAATATTAAACCTGATGAGCAATGGTTCCCTATTACAATTGACATAGGGGTTTATGGGTTTTGTAATAGTGACAGTGGAAATTTTTACTTCCTGCCATGTCGGATGGATTTTAAATCCTTTAATGCATTAAATATAGGAACAATCTGTACTTTCTCACAAACATGTTAAGGTGTTCTCATTTTAAGTGAAGTGCTGGCAGTTTAATAGGCTGTTTTTAACTAGGTTTTTAAAAGTTGAAATTTGCCAGATGTCATTGGCTTGTTTGAGCCTTTATTCCCTTGGTAATAACCATGTGTGAAGCTTTTTTTTTTTTTAATGTTCTGTCCAGACTTTGGATCCAGTGTTTCATTTATCAGCGCTGCTGCCTTATTCTGCAGAAGACTGAAATTTGCTATTTATGTAATCTTAGCAAGGCAAAGGAGATTGTTGCTTTCTTAGGAATCTTTTTGCTACGCTGAGAGTAAAGATATATATCTTTCATCAAAGAAATACCAGTGGTGGTTTTTTTAAAAAATGTTAAGAATCTCAATTTTTAAAAATAGAAAGCCCTTCACATCTAGTCATGGTTTTATTAATAGACAATGGATTCCCTTTGGTGAATACATGAATGATAGAGACTCGTAAAGCTTTGTTATGGTTATTCTCCTCCCCAGCTACTAGAGCATTATGTTTAATGAAGCATTAATTTAACTAATCTTACTGTCTTCTCGAAAAACAAATCACCAGATTCTGAACAACTGCTAGAGCAATCATTGGGGGGAAGATTTCTGAATTTGTTTTTAAGAGTGTAAAATGAGACGTCTTCTGTCTTCCAGGCTTGTTAAAGTTGCACAGTATCAATTGCCATTGATAAAAAGCGACTCCAAGCCAACTTCCTGAGGGGGCTCTGGGGGAAGGGTCATAATTTGTCATGACCCAGGCACGATTACTTGAATGTTGTTATTATTGGAGT
Organism: Pseudoxenodon macrops; assembly: GCA_032467955.1. Taxonomy (NCBI): domain Eukaryota; kingdom Metazoa; phylum Chordata; class Lepidosauria; order Squamata; family Pseudoxenodontidae; genus Pseudoxenodon; species Pseudoxenodon macrops. The sequence goes on along the minus strand of JANHFT010004501.1, from coordinate 74,214 downwards.
AGAAGACCCTTAGGCTGTCATCCTTCCTGTTCAGCAGCCTTCCCCAACCCAGTGCTCTCCAGATGTGTAGCTCCAGAACTCAACCCCCATCACTTCCGTGTCTTAGCTGGAATCCTTAGCAGGATTTCATGTTCAATACATCTAGAGGGCACATAATTAGGATGAATATACATATATATTTACATTTACATAGGAGTTTGATTCTCTAGCATGTTCCAATTTTCTGACTTCCTACTTTTTTTTCCTGCATAGCACAGAGAATTGGGGGGAGGGAACCCAACCCAAAACCCAACGTGCTCTGACACCATGCTTTCTGAAGAATGTTAAACAACGGAGTGAGGAAATTAAAATAAGCTGTATCACAACTGGAAATGTCAAGATGACATGTAGTTACTACATAAACACAAAGGAAATTTTGTACGTAAGTGTAGCCCGGCGACTTTTGAAGGTATTAACAAAACTATTTGTTCGCTGAGAAGAGTGTCTGAAGAATCTTTGTTCAATTTGAGACTGTTGTGAAGTCTAATAAGTTCTGAATTAAACTTTGATGGCTGCCTCAATTTGTGTGGTCATAAAACTACTGCTAGATAAGATTAGTGGTCCATTATACACCGTGGGTGGTCAGCCAGAAGCATGAGTGCCACATGTGTTACAGGAGCAGAAATACATTGCATGCTTAGACTGGTGCAAGGAGGCGAATGGGTCTGACTCTGAGATCACAAGGCCTATGCTCCTACATCCTCTCTAGATTTCATTTTTTGGCTTTGCCAAACTGTACAATCACCTGGAAGGAAGGGATCAGAATGGCATTCATGTCTACGCACTCAGTACTAGAGAGATCAGTGGTGGGTTCCTTTACTATCGGTTCACTGAGCACGCAACTCTCGCGTTTCACGCGTGCACAGTTCGTGAAGAAATTCAACTTCCGCCTTGAAAACAGGGCAAGGAAAACAACTGCAGAGCGGCAATTTAATCTGCCGCCCCGGTAAAGCTGGGCTTCGGAGACAGAAATAAAGGTCAGTATAACCTAGGCATGGGCGGGCCAACTTACACAGTAACAGAGAACTATTCCGCTCTTGTCTTGGAGTCAGCTAATGGTTCGGGAGAACCAGACTGAACCGTGAGCAACCCACCACTGAGAGAGATGTGTTTTCATACTTGGGATTTGCCCAATATTTGACTGCAGTTAATCTGTCTATTCCAGAAGCCTTATTAAAATATTTGAAGAAATAAGATCATGCCTTGCCCATTTTCCATGTTGCCATGCTCTACAAATGGGATAGAACTTTACTTCCCAAATTTCTCAGTGGAATGCTTATCAGAGACTTCATTGTGTTGAAATAATTCCACATTCCAGAGAACCATCAAGAAACTATCAATCTTCAGGATCAAGTACAAGGATACAATAGTACCAGTAATAGATAATAATCCTTTGTTCACCACATATCAAATAGCCACACTCCTCCTAATCTTCTCAATCTGACAGCCCCCAAGCATGTAAGATTGCATCTTATCATCAGTGTGAATGGCCATTCCACATATCTGGAGACATCAGTCTGAAGAAGGTTGTCTTAGGCTTTAAAACAATTTTGCTTGAGAATCCTTCTAAGTTATGCAGTAATACATTGAATAATGCTAGAATTGACAAACCCTTTCAATTGATATGAAAATAAATCTAGGCCGGTCCATTTTCTTTCACTTGCATTTTAAATAATTTACTTCAAAATGCATTTTCCATCTTGTTCAAACTATTGACGTTTGGATTAATAATTAGTGGATAATGGAGTAGTATAACAAAAGTGCTGCTTTGCATATGTTTTCCAGATCACTATTTTTGTGACAATGTTTGTGTGCCATTACTTTTTATTCCATTTCTATTAAATGGCATTTATTCTGCCTAGCCAAAATGGCCATTGTGATGGTGGAAAATAGCAGATAGGTTATAGCATATTATATGGCCTGTATAGAATAAAATGTATTTATTGCATTATATGCAGTGTATTATGGAGCCTGTATTCGATATTTGTGGCTAAGCAGGCTATGCAATTTTGCTTCTCTGACTTGAGAGAAGCAAAACAAGAACCATCTGGCAGCTATCTAAAGAGCAAGTCTATATAACCCATTTTCTAGAGCTATCAAATGTACATCATCTATGTAATTTATGTTTTGATATTGTCAAATCTTGATTTTAAGTTAAGAGAAGCATTTTACTTTACAGAGAAACTAAAAGTGTTTCTGAGGCACTCCTGGAGGTGGAAGTTACCCTGGCTCAAAATGAATTGTTTTAAGGGAAGAAATTAATTCAGCTTGGTAGCTGCCATATTTATTCTTGCAAAATGGTAGGAAATTAAATCATCTTTTCTATAGTTCAATTTATTTAAAAGTATGTGACATATACTTTTAAATAAATTGAACTGTAGAAAAGATGGTTTACTTTGAAAAATTACAAATCTTTCAAAATGAATGGTTTATTCAGATCTAATCTCCCATTTTTTAAAAAATGTGATCAATAAATTAGTTGCCAGATGATTAGCTTCTTGGCTTCTCTTCACAGGTGTTTTTCCTGATAGAAATGCCTGATAGATGGTTAAAATAATTAAAAAAAAAAATCTTCCTCGGATACTACATAAGTTTATATATACCTCCCAATTTGATTTTCTCTTTTCCCCGATGTTTACTTCTGTGTTGTTTTCTTATCAGTCTGTTCTTTTTAATCCAATACTTTGCTAAACTACTGCTTCAGTTAATTTAAAAATAAGAAAAAGCTGTGACTAGGGTATGATAATTAGAAATTGCTTGCTTCCATTTAATGATACGCTAGCTAGCAGTTCCACAGAACTGAAAACTGAAGAACAGGTAGCCCTTGACTCCTTACCACAATTGGGACCAGAACATCTGTCGCTAAGTGATATAGTTATTAAGTGAGTTACACCTAATTTTATGACCTTTTTTGTCATCATTAAGCGAATCCAGTTTCTTCCATAAACTTTGCTTATCATAAGCCACCTGGGAAGGTCACGAATGGCAGTATATGTGACCACAGGTCATTACAACCATCATAAATACATACCAGTTGCCAAGTACCCAAATTTTAAACTTGGCCATAAATGCAAATTTTGAACTTGGCCATAAATGCAAGGACCAATAGTAGGTCACTTTTTTCAGTGTCATCGTAACTTTGAATGGCCATTAAAAAATGGTCATAAGTCAAAGACTACCTGTAGCTCGTTCTTTTTGTAATTTTGGTATGCGGATTCTTCAGCCTGTGCCTTGCTTCTTGATGGGAAAATCTTAGGTAATATTTGACATCGGTGAGAGGTGTAAAAGGAGCATGGGCATATACTAAGAGTGCAACGGTTGAAATCGAGACTTCTTTTTGATAGCCAGGACCTTTTAATCAGCATAGACTAGAGGTGGGTTCCTAACGGTTAGATCCGGTTCTACTGAACCATTAGTAACTTACCGGCATGGTTTGGTAAAACCATTAGCAACCCAGGCCTGCCACGCCCCCGAGCTGGTTTTTTCAGGAGTGTCATAGGCGCATGCACAGAAGTTTTTTTAAAGCACTGCGCATGTGCATGTACGGCCAGAGTGCACCCCTGAGCGAACCAGCAGTAAGAAAATTTAGGACCCACCTCTGGCACAGACACTATATCAAATTAGTAATATGCCATTCAGGCTAGTGTCTATTTTTGTTCTGATCTACAAAGGAGGAGACATCTTTCCATCTATAGAGAAGGAAGCATTTTTGACCCCAGTTTAGGATGGATTTGCTATTGACTGGCATAATTTAGCCTAATCTAATCCATCTTCTTGGCTCCTCCTCCTTTTGTCCTGGATTCCAAGCTCCTTTGGGGAGGAGAAGATATATAAATACAGTTGAAAAGGTTCCACAAACTTCCTTGGAAATCCCAATGAGGAAGTTTCTTCCTGATTAAGGATGGGGGTGTTTGGAACACACTTTCAGTCGTCTTCCCCTGTTCCAACCAACTTGAACTGCACCTGTCAGGGCAGCCCTTGTCCAATGGGTTGCACAGGTTCATATCACTTGCCTATCTTTCCTCCAGTTGAATAAATACCTAATAAATAAATACCTAATATGTGAGCTTTGGCACAATTTATAGCTTTGGAAGTAGTGGGCAGTAATTCTGGCAGTAATTTAAGAATTAATGCAGGGTCTAATATTAACTTTATGGACACTGGGGAAAGTACTTTTTAATCATAACCTCGGGGGTTCATTGGTGGTCCTCAAAACCCCTACCCCAGAGCTGGGAGGACTGTGTGATCGGATTTTACTTTTGAATTACTTTTTGAACAAAAATAAAGAATTCAAAAACTGAATCATTCCCACCACCACCACCCATTTTAGATGCTAAGGCCTCCTTTTTGTTTTGAAGCCCCAAAGGTTTAGTTGATTCATTTGGTTATTGCTCTTGGGAATCATACAGGTAATTGTGATGTTCTCTGCATGTCTTCAATTATGCCGTGCTTTACTTTTATTTTTACTTAGATGTTTACCCCAGATATACTGAGCAATGTCTGCCCCACTGGCATCCAGCATCCTGAGCGCTACTCTTGGGCATGTTCACCCTGCTCAAATTGCCACCCATACTCTGAATCATCCCATGGCATTATCCAGGCCTTATGACAAAAAAAAAATCAAGACACCAATGCTCCTAAAATATCTGCCAAAGTGTGCATCTCTACAGGGGAGATCTGCTTTTATGGTCTTAAGGGTTAGAGCCCTCCTCCTTCTCCTTAATGGCTCCCGACTCACCAATGTGGGCAAACAACATGGGAAGATTGAAGAGATGCCTTGAATTATTTTCTTTTGGACATCTATAATTACAGTGACCATACATCCCTCATTATAATTGGCAGTCATTTATACCAGAAAGCTGCCCCTTAGGTTTATTTAATTGAATGGTTTATCTCCTTGATTTTCCTCTTGAATTTTCCTTTGTGAAATCAAAGTTATAAACACAAACAATTGTTTCTTTTCCTCTTTCAGATTTGCCCTTTTTTCAAGTCTGTCCTTTATTTTTTTCATGAAAAATGGTCAATGTGCCTATAATGTAGAGCAGTGGCCCCCCCAACCTTTGCGGCACCAGGGACCTATGGAGAGAGGCTTTTCTGAAGACCGGAGGCCGCGTGATTTCGTGTACTGCCTGTATCCCGTGGATGGGACTTTGCTTGTTTGCGTGGCCCTGTTTCAGGCATGCCATAACCTGTTGCTGGTCCACAAACCAGGGGTTGGGGATTTCTGATGTGGAGGAGCAAAGGGAAAGATTAAGCAAATACATTATTAGTGACAAAGACATGGCTTATTTTTTTCTTTTTTTAAGTCTATGGGAACAGCTATTTGTAAGGCAAAGATGTGATTGGCGTCTTGCCCAATGGCCTCCCACTCAAAAACTGATGACTTCAGAGATGTTTTAGAAGTCCTGTGCATATCTTCTGTTAAATTAAAAAACTGAAGGCATGAAAGTGGTTTTAAGGATTCTGAATAATTTTTTCCTTAATACAGATGCATGAGAGAAGCAGGGAGGGTTCCTGCCTGCTGGATCAGTCCTCAGGGAGAGGGAGGAGAAATGCAGAATTATCTTCCTTGGGGGCTAAACATTTCTTGTAAGAGTCTGTCCATAGCATGATTTCCGGCCACAGAGAAGAGTGCAAAGCATCTGGAAAAAAGGAGAGTTTCTTTACCAGCTTGTTTCCTGCAAGTTAAATTGGAAGACCTTGTCTGTGCAAATAGATTTCAAAATAGAGCCTGCCCTTTGACTGTGTCTGTAATTGCACAGCTCACACAGTGTTTTATTTGGCTGCCAAAGTAGTTAACCCCTAGAACTTAAAGGCTATGGATGGCGTGACCAGCACGGGTGTGCAGACATGACCATGTGAATGCCTTGTTGTTTAAATAAGCCTGCTTACGCCAGACTCTTCTTATAAATCTGGGGGTGGGCGTGAAACACACACACACACACACACACATCTAAGGTATAGATAAAGCTATTGGGTATGCAGCTAATGAGATTATAGAAGGTAACTTTCAAGGAAGAAAAAAAGTTGTTCCATTGCTTTGATGTAACCAACATCTGTCAACAGGGTAAATTTGCTTTTCTTTAATTTCAAGAGCTCTTGTGCTTCCTTCTATGTCCAATCAGTTTAAGCTTCTGCCTGAGGCACTCCCTGTGTTGTTCTTTTCTTCTACCAATGTGCAGGTTATTGCATGTGAAATGTGAGCCTCACTTCTCTTGCACAGGTTACAAAGAGTTGCAAATAGCCTTTATCATATATATGGGGTGGCTTCCAAGCATATGTGCATTAATCCCTCTCTTCTATTTACACAGATCATTGTGTCACTCAGCATTTTGGGACTTTCCTTCATAAAATGTGTGTTATTTCTTATTTGTTGCAAGATTTGGTAACTATTTAAAAAAAACAACTTGAATATCTAACCAATTAAAATGTATATCTTCCAATTTAATTTGTTAGACTCCATAGTCATTCTGTGCTCTTTTTCAAATTTAAAACTGTCATACCTGTTGCAAATGATCTTATTTTTTTTATAAAAAGAGAGAATTAATCAAGAAACCAGATTAAATTTGGGTGGGTAAATGTTAACTATGTCAGCATGATAGTCGTAGATAAAGCAAGTAATTTTATGCTTGACTGAGCAGAAGTCTGTTCATCCAGTAATCAATTGCTTATCTTGGATAGCTTGATGGCCATTGTTCTGAATATCATTTCAGTTATTTATTTGTGATTTGGTACATGGATAATATTTGCAACTTGTACTAATATAGTTTAGCATTTTGAAGAGTTCAATTTTTTGCATTTGAATATATGTGGGTGAGCATAAATGGATAGGTACTGAAATAGACACATAAATTATATAAAATTTAGTTCCTGCCATTACACTGAGAATCTACTGTGGTAACCTTTTAGCATGTTGATTGAAGTTTATACAAGTTTTTAAATAGCTTGATGAAACTTGAGAGAATTTGCACTAATGTAAGTTGAAATTATGTGGTTTTCTGATTCTTATAGCTCTTTAAAACATAAAGTAATTATTGTTGCTACTATTAAATTAAGTCTGTTGGGGTAGGGTCAAAATGAATCTTGTTGACCAGAAGAAAAATCATATGTGAATTACTAAAATTTCCTTAATTCAGGGTCATTATGGAATACACATAAAAATCCTTACTACTAAGTGAGTGAAATGGGAGCATTCCATTATATGCTTTAACATGCGTGAACAGATAACAATTAAAATAAACCTAGAATAAAAAAGGATAATAAATGTGAGGCATACTAAGTACAATAAAAATAAAAAATATATATTATATTATATATATATATATAAATTATTATCTAGTATATTTTTCATGAATGGAATTGAGGGACGTGAAATCTTGAAGATTTAGCCTGCTAACTGAATATTGTTTAATATCATAACGATATATTGAGAGCTATCAAATTTACAGAAGGCACAAACATATTTTTTTCTGATTTCAGCAGTAAAGAAAGGCTGATAGTTTTTTTAAAATTTCAAACACATTCTAAATGTTTTGTTTTCTTCATTAGCATCTGCCATGGCTTGCTCTTCCTAAAATAAGATGGTAAATAATCAACACACAGCACCACCTTTAAGGACATTTTTTTCAAAGGAAATATTAAATCTGGTAAAATAGTTTAAAACTAAAATGTTACATGAAATGTCTTTCTGAAAAGTAGAAGTGTTTCTAAAAAGCCATGTACAATTTCTAAAACAATGTTTGATCCACTTAAGGAAATGTATTTAAGACACTAAATGGTTTAATGCATGAAAAAGATATTAGATATTGGTTATCTTATTGGACGTAAGTTGACAACAATTTTTATAAAGTAGGGGACAGAATGATGAATTGGACTGAAGAATGCAGTCAGTGATTGAAGAAGGCAGTATGGCAAATTGTTGTGAAACTTGGCAGATTTGAATATTTAAAACAACAGTCTTTGTCAAGGAAAAAAAATCTGGTGCAGTTAAGTTTTCAGTTTCTCTGAAAAGCTCTCCTCAAGATGACTTTCCTCAATCAGCCTTTTTAATTGTGTTTTCTAATGCAATGTTTTATGTTAACATAGTGAAAAAAAGATTATTTTTTTGTAGTTTAGGTTGCATTAGATTACATAGTGCTTTCCGATATAGCATGCCTTGTTGCCGATGGTTGCATTCTGTGGTTTAAATCAAAGCAGGCTTCCATTTGTGCCTAAACAGCTGCTGTAGAATCCTCTGAGAGAGAAGAAAACGGAGCTTTGTAAGTTGTTTTCCACTTGTAATTAAAAGCAAAGAAAAATCCCTTGCTACAGCTCTTGGCAGTCGCAAGAGGGAGCTGGGCACTTGATCCACATCTGCAGCCCAAGAAACCTACCTCTTATCAATGTCCACCCGATATGATCTGCCAAAGCAAGCGGATGCAACCTCTTTGGACTATCTTGATTATAATCCTATTTTCTTCTACCTTTATACAGCAATTCATCTGGCTTTCCGTGTAGTGTGTTTTAAATCCTGCCTTACAAGTAACAACCACAGAACAGGAATAGTTCCCTATGTTCTGCTGTCATTTGATTGCTTGCTTTTAAAAATGTATTTCTTGGGATTGCAATGAAAAATAGAAGAAAATGCAGCCGTTGTCAAGAGGAGTGGTGGGAAATCACTGGATTCTGTTGGATTCTGTTTTCCATTAAGGCCAGAAAGCCAGGTCCTAAGGTTGGTACCACAGTTAGATACCACCTTTGATACCCAATGAACCTGCTGTCCCTCTCTATTAAAAAAAAAAAGAAGTCATTCCTGAAATTTTACCAAGTTTCCAATCCCGTGAAGCACTTTGGCCTCCTGAAGAAAAGAAGATGATGGAAAGAAAGCAAAAAAAAAAGGAGGGCAAGGAAAGCGGCAAGATGAGAAAAAGGGAGTGTTCTCCCAATAAAAATAAAAGGATTTAATGAAAGGAGAAGGTGAGGCAGGTGCAAAACTTCATCAGCTTTCCACATGGCCCAGATTGCACACTGTATTATTTTGTGTGTGTGTGTTTTCCATGTCTCCAAAAGATTGTCCTACTTTTCCACTATTGGTCTTCTCGTTAACATTTTTGTGGTAACAAAATTGATGGGGAAGGAGTTGGCATCCTCTAAGAGAATTACAAATAATAGGCATTTTTTTTCCTTCAGTGCTGACCCATAACGTTCCATGAAGTACGCTGGCTACATAAGACACGGCTGTTTTAAGATCTCCCAGAGGAAGAATCTAGCTATTCACTTACAGAGAGAATAGGACAACTTTCCCAACAATTTTTTATTAGTTTTACATTTCCCAGTCCATGACAGATCATTCTTAGTAGTACCAAGTGTTTAAATGCCCCCTAAAAAGTTCGAGAGTGTTGGAGATGATAGACATTGAAGTTAAATATCCGGAAAGTTGCAGATTTTCTATCCTTAACCAGGAATCAACTTAGCTTGCTTCAGAACTAAAATTATAAGCTTTGCTCTGTCTTACTCATCTTTATAGCAAGTTAGGCTATATAGGTCTATATCTGATGAAGAATTAAAAACCTTAATGGGGGCAATTCTGAATTGTGATGTCTCTTGGAACCGCATATCACTGAATTCAAAAGCATGCTTGTTTACTCCCACTCCCCCTGCCACCGCCCCCATCCTTCCTTAAATTTCTATCCAGTCAATAAGGGTATTTTGACAGAAACTTACTTTTTAGATAAGGAAACTCTGAAGTGCATTCTGTTGATCAGTGGATTAATTAAGCATGATTTACAGCAAATTTGATGCATATTTTCATAGAAAGAGTACCATTATGTTCACTGGGCTTTATTGTTCACATAGTATTGGATCCTTGGTTCGGTGGACCTTATTTAGCTTTTATATAATTTATTTGCTGTTGCTGTATTGAGTAACTATAGCTCTTCATATGGATCTCCAAAATATTTAGCAGGTGCAGTGAATAATTAGTTTTTGTTGTATGTTCTGATGATAGCCAAGTAATATAGTTGACTCAATTTGCAATAGCAGTTGCTTTTATGTTGATAATGCATTTTTGTCAGCAGCAACATTGTACTGAAGAAACTTTGCTAAGATGCAGGGTGAAATGTCGTTCAAAAATCCTGAGCAATATTGATCTGGAGCAGGAGAACCTGACTACTAAGAGAATCTGGGTTATCTCTATTCCAAGAAATCCATAGTAACTCACCACTTTTCCAATTTCGCCCCTGATCAATACTTTCGTATTGATCTCCTGAAACCAGTAGAACCTGTATATAAGTACGATATGTAGAAATGCTGAAGGTTATAAACAGGGATTGGAAAGCATAACTGTATTTATTGCTCTGTTTTGGGAACGTGCTAGTGAAGAGTTTGGTAATGAATAGAGCTTTCAGTATCTAGAGTGTATTGATGTTGAGTGAGAGAGAGACAAAGAAGAATAAATCTTAACCATGTGAAAGATGTCTAATAAATTCTTAGATGCTAGATGAGAGAATGTAAACAAGATTTCACTATTTTGAGGGTGGGGATTTAGAGGCATAGCTTAACCTTAGTTATAATTAGCAGAATAAAGTATGCAAAAATGATAAGATAATAAAATCTTTGACTATATAGAATGTCTATGCACTATTTAATTGGTATTGGTTTAATTTTTTGTGTGTGTGTACCTGGTATTAGTTTATTAGTTTACAGTATTTTTATTTTAATGTTATGAACCTGAGGAAAAATGTAATTGTAACAGAGGAGGGAGGAGAGCGATATAGTTGTAACAGCAAGAGTGAAAGATGGCCTTAGAAGAGGCATGAAAGCATGTTAGAGTTGGCTTCAGTAATACATATGAAAGATTGCCCAGTAATGTTTTTTGGTATGAGTTTTATAAAACTGCGAGGATTGATTTTTTTACTTCTGGAGCATCTAAGCCAATAGGACCTGATAAATGTACAGAAAAGAGAAGTTGAATCAAATCAATCTATTTTCCAAAGCACCTGAAGGCTAGACAAGGAATAATGGATGGAAATTGATCAAGGAGAGATTCAACCTAGAAATAAGGAAGAACTTTCTGACAGTGAAAACAATCAACCAATGGAACAGCTTGCCTTCAGAAGTTGTGGGAGCTAGATCGGAAGACGTGGCTTTCTTCAGGTGAGATGTCGATCTCTGGGGAGCTCCCAGGGTCGTCGAATCTCAGCCTAACCGGGGGTCCGAAACAGACCCTG
>JANHFT010004501.1:43970-56588 GCA_032467955.1 Pseudoxenodon macrops | reverse complement strand
TGGAGAAGAAGAGCCTCATGCTGGGAACGATGGAGGGCAAAAGAAGAAGAAGAAGGGGACAATGGCAGAGAAGGAGGCGGCTGGATGGAGTCACTGAAGCAGCCGGTGTGAGCTTCAATGGACTCCGGAGGATGGTAGAGGACAGGAAGGCCTGGAGGAATGTGGTCCATGGGCTCTTGATGTGTCGGACACGACTTTGCAACTAACAACAACAACAACAACAACCAGCTCTTTTCCTTCTCAGAGTGATGGCTGTCCTGCCTTCTGGATTTGCACCGTTTTGCTGAGTTTGGGACGGCTGTCATCATACCCAAAGTCCACGTTGCTTCTTCTACTTGGGCCATCTGACTCAGCTCATCCTCTGCTCCTTCTGTCTCTGCACTGCAGGATGTTCCAAGACAAAGATGGCAAGAAACTAGATTTTTTTTTTAAAAAAGGGTACAAAGGAACGGGAGGGGTGGTGGTCTGGGTAGGGGGGGAGGGGAGCAAAGAGCTCTCTGAAGTCCCAGTAACAATAAGATTTGATTTCACTGTGCGCCAGGGGACAATAAATACCTTCCAAACCTCCACAGGAGAATTAATTAAACGAATCTTGCTCTGCCAATTGTTTGTTATTTTTGCTGACCTCACCATGTGGATTAATATTTAATTAGCCTTTAGGAGAAGTGGAAAGCACTTATTAACCTGCTCTGTCAACCTGTCAGACGTAAAGGTGGGATGCTGGGAACATCTCTGGACAAAAGGCATTATGAAGAGAGAGAACAGGGGGATTCTCACCTGCTCGGGAACCTGGTTGGTTTGGGAAGTGGACAATACCGGACGTGAAAAATCCTAGTTTTTCTCTTTCCCTTCTTCTGTTGGTTTTGCATTTCTCTGGCCTCCTCCTTTGGAAGCCACATTCAAGGACAGAAAAAGTAGCGGTCCAGGAAATATACTTCTCTTTTTCTTCTCAAAGAACCATCCAGAACGATGTCCCCAAACTGCTTTCCTAGGAGAAGGAAGATCCTCTCATTCAGACCTTCTTTTTAGCAGTTTGGGGAACCTTCCTCAACTCAAACCAATTGCTGGTAGCACAAGCATACTTTCAGAGGCCCACCCCACTTATACCCCAATGCACAGTTCCTCAACCTAATCCATCAGTTGGATCAAGGAGAAAAGCCACCTGGAATTCAGGAGAACAGTCCTAACAGAGAGGACAGTTAACCAGTGGAACAGAAGTTGCCTTCAGATGTTGTGGGTGCTCCATCAACTGGAGGATTTTAAGAAGAGACTGGACAGCCACCTGTCTGAAATAGTATAGGGCAGAGGTCTCCAAACTCGGCCACTTTTAAGACTTGTGGACTTCAACTCCCAGAATTCCCCATCCAACAAAGTCCACAAGTCTTAAAGTGATCCCTGGTATAGGGATCTCCTGGTTGAGCAGGACTAGAAGATCCACCAAGATCCCTTCCAGCTCCATTCTGATTGAACCTTGGCAACTTGAAGATGAGTGGACTTCAACTCCCAGAATTCCTCAGCCAGTATGGAGAAATCCCTGGAATGTTCTCAGCCTCTCCAACTGACCACCTGCTTTCAACTCTCCTTGAGAGGAAGGGTTACAAAGGGCAGCCATTCTAGTTTTGGCTGCTGGTTCACTGCTCCCTGCTCATCAGTCTTGAGTGGGGTCTCACCCCCATTTGAGGGTGCCCCGTTTGAGGCTAAAATGAGGGATCACTCTGGCCAAGTTTGGTCTATGAACTGGTGAGGAATTTAACAAACATGGGCCCCTTGGTCTTTGACTTTATTGAGCCATTTAGACTCAATAGGTTTTGTAGAAATGCTCAAATTGTCTCAATTTGATCTCAAAACAACCTTCCTCCTTCTTAAAATAAGGAAAGGGGGATTAAGGAAGCCAACGAACCTTCTCCATTTTCTTTTTCAATTCCCAAACCAATGGAACAGGCAGTGCCCATTTCTAATTGCTGCTTCTGTCACTGTTCCTGGTGGTTTTTTCTCCTTCGGCATAGCTGAGACGAGCAGGAGAAAACTTTCGTCCTGAACAGAAGAAATGGAAAGTCTTCAACAAAAAAGAAAGAAAAGAGAGAGAGAGATGATGATAGCAAACACTGCAGTGTGTCAGTGTGTGTGTGTGCGCGCGCACATCAAACTTTTACAGCTACCGCTAAAGACTGCTGTATCTTTTGTTTGCTGATTCACTGCAGCATCAAGTCAATAAACAGCACGTGCTCAAGACATCTATCTATGATCTCTCGTGACAAAATAGGAGTTTCACGATCTTTGGGGAGGAAGGCTCCATCCATTTTGCACCCATCCTGGGAAGTTGCGGTGTTGAAAAGACACTTAAAAGTGATGGCCGAATGCAAAAAAAAAATGTTGGCCTGTCGCTGCATGCGAATTTGGGCTAGACTGGGCCAAAATGTGGGGCGATGTTTCTTGACCTTGACGGCTTAAAGATGGATGGACTTCAACTCCCAGACAGCCATGCTGATTGGGGGAATTCTGGGAGATGAAGTCCACACTTCTTCAAGCAATGCTGGCTGGGGAATTCCGGGAGTAAAGATTCACCCATTTTAAAGCATGCTGATTGGGGGAATTCTGGGTGATGAAGTCCACACCTGTTAAAAGTTGTCCCTGTTGAGAAATACGGTTCTAAAGACTTGGGATATATATATACTTGGGAGATATATAGGGAGATATAGATATAGATATAGATAGAATAGAATAGAATAGAATTCTTGATTGGCCAAGTGTGATTGGACACACAAGGAATCTGCCTTTGGTGCATGTGCTCTCAGTGTACATAAAAATACAAGATAAATGTGTCAAGAATGATAAGGTGCAACATGTAATGATACTCATAGGGTACAAATAAGCAATCGGGAAACAATATCAATAAGAAGTCATAGGATACAAGCAACAAGTTACAGTCCTGCAGTCGTAAGTGGGAGGAGATGGTGATAGGAATAATGAGAAGTCTAATAGTAACAGTAATGCAGCCTTAGCAAGTAGTTTGACAGTGGTGAGGGAATTATTTGTTTAGCAGAGTGATGGTGTTCGGGAAGAAACACCATCACTCTGATTAGAAGAATGTGGTGTATCTTAGTTCCTCCCAGGTTTTCACTGGAATTTAATATGATGTGGCTGATGATAAGCCACAATCCTCTATCAGACATGTTAATTGATTAAAAATAAAAGGTAGCCTTGTTTTGAGTCACACTAGATCTCAACGTTATATCAATGTCACATCAAGCGATCATCTCCTCTGATTGTGCATATGGCATATTTGCAAGGGTAGAACAAACAAAGCCAAACTTCCTTTAAAATTAATCCGATTACATGGTAATAAATGGTAATTTATTCCATTGATGCAGATACTGTACCATATATATTTGTCCACAGGCCATGTGACTGGCTGTCAGCGTGTTTTCTACTCATCAGTTAATCATATCTACTTATACCAGTCAAGCATTCATCAAAGAAGATACCTTTTTTGCCACAGACAGAAAAATGCTTATAAGGTAGTTTGGCCAGCTGATGTTTCTCCTCCTCATCCAGTTCCTAAGGTACTATCATTTCTGTTCTGTTGCTTCTTTCAGTAGTCAATATAGAGATTTATTAGATGAATAACCAAGTACTTTCCAACAACTAGCAGTTTGAATCATGATTTTGTTATCAGGACTGGGATTTGATACCATAACATTGGTGCACAAAGTAATGCTATAGTAAAGAGAGCATTCAGTCAATTTCTCAGCCAGTTTCAATTTGATACTCCTGATGCTGCTACGTCCCAATGTTTTGGTTAGCCTCTTGTTTAAAAAAATTATGAAATTGGTTATAAATCATGTAAATAGGAATTGGCCATACATCACCAATTCTTTTTATATCCATTTTTCAATTAGGAAATCCAAAACCAGTTCTCTCCATCATAAGTTTTAATTAAGTAGCATGCTGCCAGCTAATAATGTTCCTATTAAAAAGTTGTTCAGTTGTCGTGATATGTATCTTAACAAACTATTATTATACTGCTTATAACATGCAGGAAGATAAAGGAGCAAAGGCCGCATAGTATGTTTCAAAAAACTGATATATTTCATTGTTAAATTCTTGATTCAGACAGATTCTGTTGTTTTTGTTTCATGCTCATTAACAATTTTTGGCTTTTATCATTGAAATTACTTTCTAATTTGTAAACTATTACTTTCAAAATATTGGAAATATTTGTGTGTGTATTTGTGCGTGTATCCTATTGTAAACTTCCTTGAGTGGAATTTGATCCCTGAAGACAACAACATGGATAGGTTCTTATTTTTTTCTTTGCAGTAAGCTGATTAAAGTGATCTGTCACTGCCATCTTCTCATTTATTTTAACAATTTGTGGGACGAGTCTAAAGCCTGGGATGTTGGATTTTTTTTCAGCTTTGGGGGAGTTGTGAGATTGCTCAACCAGAAGGGTGGAAAAAAGTCTCCTGCCTGCCTAGGCATTGAATGCTATGATGCCATTATGGTATGGGTACTACAACTAGCCTAGGTTGGATAGGATAGAGGTGATCCATTCAGCCAGCTACAGAAGCTCCTAATGGTTTGGGGCATTGTTCACTATCTTAAGCTCCTGAAGAAAAGGAAGGATAGAAATCTAACTTACAAATAAATGTAAGAAACCTTACAGCTCGGGCATAGCGCGTGCGTGCACACACACACACACACACACAGAGAGAGAGAAAGAGAAAGACATGAAGACACATATCCATATACACAGACCTATACACACACTTTATGTTATACATGTGCAAGAGTATAGAATAATTTTGAATAACTGCTACATTGATAATTCTTTTCAACAGAGTCAGAGTTCTTATCCACTGTTATGGGATTCAGGATTTAGGCTTTTCCCTTTTCATTCATATATCAGTTCAGAACTCTGCGAAGTTACCTGGCTTGTTTTGGAAACATGGATTTTTCTTTCTCTTTTTTTTAAAGGCAAGCTAGAAGTGAGAGTGCCATTAGGAACCTTTGGTCTGAGCAAAAAGCTGCTGTGATACCCTGAATTTCAGTGCTGTAGGGCTAACAGGCTCTGCAAGTAACAAACACTGTGAAGTTCAAAAGGGCAGTGAGACAAATAGTGGGGCAGGCTTCAGGGTTTGCCCTGATGGCTTAGGAAGGTCACTCAGACAAGCAGTAGGACAGGCTGAAGAGGAGGGGGGAGCTCTATCTGAGAAAATGATCCCATTGTCATGCTCCATGTTCTGATCTTCATTTTTGTTCCTTGATTTCCAAGCATATAAAGCAGCCAGACTATGTGACGACAGGCGCTCTGCCAGACATGGGAGACGAAATAGACCTTAAGAATGAGGATCAGATTCAACGGCTTCGTCAGGCTTGTCAGCTGGCCCGTCATGTCCTGCGTCTGGCGGTGAGGAGTGTAAAGGTAACACAAGCTTGGCAGCTCCTAGCTTTGCTTTTTGAAATTTCATAACATTTCCTTTTACATATATGCATTTCATAGTTATTTATTGTACGTCATAAACCCCGCAGACTGATCACAATAGAATTCCTACTTTTCACATGCTTCATTCAACGCACTAGCTTGATTATTCGTAAGCTGCCTTCATTGATCCACCTCTCCCCGCCCTCCTGGTTTATATCCCTACCAAACAACCAAAATCTAATTCCAATAGATGCCTTGAAAATTAAGCAGTTTCTTTTTGAGTATTTATTTGATTTGGCTTGTATGTTTGGAATTTTTTAATTCCTGTCCTTCACACTGTGGAAGGCCAGAAGAAGACAACAATTTGTGCCTATGAGAAATACATAAATTCTGCCGCCTTGGCTATAGGAAAAAAGGAGAATAAGAGCTTGTCTTTATAAACTGAACAATTAAAAGCAATTAATTTAAAAACAATTAAATTATTAAACTCTGGATTTGCTCTCCTCAAAGCTGAGTAGGGTTTATTGTGTATCCGAAGCGTTCTAAAATCCTTGTGGTTTAATAATCAGGGTTTGGTGTCCAATTCTTTTGAATAAATGTATCAGCAATTTGTGTTACTTATCTCTGTGTGAAGGCAGATGAGCATCTCCATTGTTTGGTCACAGGCAGATTCTTGGTTCAAACTTGCTGATTTTCAGCTGTATAGGTATTACATTGGATTGATTTGCACAGTACAAGAAGTCCTCTATATACGACCACAGCCGAGCCTACATTTCCTATTGCTAAGCAAGACAATTGTTAAGTGAGTTTTGCTCCATTTTTGACCTTTCTTGCCAAAGTTATTACGTGAATCACTGCTGTTGTTAAGTTAGTAACACAGTTGTTAAAAGAATCTGGCTTTCCCACTGATTTTGCTTGTCACAAAAAGTGATCACATGAGCCCAGGACACTGCAACCTTCATAAATACATACCAGTTGCCAAACAGTCAAATTTTGATCATGTAACCATGGGGAATGCAATGCTACAATGGTCATAAGTTTGAAAAATGGTCATAAGTCACTGTTTTAAGAGCCACTGTAACTTTGAATGGCCACTATACAAATTGTAAGTTCTGGTAGATATTTTTCTGCATTCCTCTAGAATAATTCTGGATTTGTAACTTGTTTGTAAAAGCATACCATGGCACAGATTTTCCAAAGCACATATAGGAGGTCTTCTCTTATTTTGCCTCTACAACAATCTTGTGTGGTAGGTTTGACTGAAAGAGAGGAACTAACTCAAATTCCTCCAATGGGCCCCTAGTGAAGAGCTGAACCTGTCCAATGCTTAATTACTTTTCTGCATATGTTGATTGTAATATTCTGGCAATAATTTAAAATGATGTATTTTAGATCTTTTAAAGAAGATTTGGGGACAGAGAAAGAAACCCCACATGCTTCCTTCAGCACTACTGGCCAGATTAATATCTCATTATTCCTAAATTGTGGACACTCTTTCAAAATTATAAACTGACAAATGCACAACGGGATATATAAATGTATGTACTCAGGGACCAAAAGGCCACCTAACCCCCAAATTTTGCAGCCCCAAATTTTGCAGCTGATCTTTGCATGAAATGGACAGAAAAAAGAACTTCTGTAGTGGGAAGAGGTTCTGCCTTCTTAATCAAAAATCTGCAAAGTTCCATCTGTACAGTCCAAGTGGCAAGCATGATTGTGTTTGAGCTGTGCTCTCCTCAGCGTCTGCATTTCCTGCGTCGGATGAGGAGAGCACATCTTTCTCCTTCTGTCCTGGACACTTTTTACAGAGGCATGATTGAGAAAGTTTTAACAAACTGGATCACTGTCTGGTTTGGTGGCTGCAGTGCCTCAAATAGAAAGTCCATACAGAGAGTGGTAAGGACAACTGAGAAGATTATAGGACTCTCCCTTCCTGTCATTCAGGATACTACTTATAAGCGCTATGTGCTTAGAGCTCAAAGCATTGTTAGAGACCCTACACACCCACTTCATGATTTGTTTCTGTTGCTCCCCTTTGGGAGGAGATTTCGAAGTATTTCTAGCAGGACTACCAGATTCTGTAACAGCTTTGTTCCGTATGCCATCCATCTGGTAAACTTGCAAGATTCGTTTTTCTCGCCATGTACATGTATACATCTGAACTAGATTGTGTTGTTTCTCTGTATCATATAATATATGTGAGTATATGCATAATTTTGTATTTATTTATTCTGTCAGGGTTATGTAGTGTATATTGGAGGTGGTGACATTTGAGAGCTGTATGCAACAAAATTTCATTTTAATGTATGCTGATTAGTGTACATTCAAATTGGCAATAAAGTTATTCTATTCTTTGCTGACCTATCCTTTAGGCATAAAGTATTATCAAAAAATTAACTGAGACCATGTAGCCAGAGAAGGGGGCAGAGATGGAAAAGAGAAACGGAGGGCAGTGTAGAAAGAAGATGAATTAGAATGAGCAGCATGAGCCTGTCGAGATGTAAATGTAACCTAGAGAAGTTTCTAGTGAAGATGAAAGGAAAATAAGAGCTAGAATAGAGAACAAAAAAAGGAGAATCAGATGGCTGAAATCACAAGCACTTGAATATGTCAAGCAGCTGGATTAAGGACCAAAACGAAAGGTACAAGATATGAATAATGAAGCCTTAGAAGAATATTGCAGTAATGAAGATGAGGCTTCATAAGATTTTTAGCTATGTCGCAAGGTAAGGACCAATTTTTCCAATGTTCCAAAGATGAAAACAAAAATTTTGAATGAGAGACTGGCTGGATAGAAAAAATAAGACGAGAATTTGAATGTTACATAGAGGTTATAGACCTGAATAGGTGAAGAATTAATCATCTTAAGAATAAAAGAATGGTAAGATTAAATGGAAAAAGCAAAACAAAACCCATATCAGCGATGTTCAGATGTTGTGATAAAAACATCTTCTTCTTCTTCAGAAAAAAAATAGACAAGGCCAAACTTACGAAGGAAATTAAAATATGATTGAAATCAAAAGAGGAGGGGGGAAATGGAAACAGTATAGAAAAGTAAGAAGAGTCAAGAATTTGAGTTCAACCAAGGAAAATAAATATATGAAGTGGGCAATGGACAATTATAAACTGATATTTTAAAACGTGTGTTTTAAAACCAATAAACATAGATAAAAATAAAAGAATTCAAACAAAGAATAAAAAAGAGAGAGAAAAATTGCAGCCACAAGACATAGAAAGTTTTACATAGAAGCATTGATGTGGTGGATGTCATTCCATCAGCAGATGTGTGCCATAGACACAATCCTACACCTTTTCCATTTTGCCTGCCCTTGGAAACTACACAAGGTTAGTGCTTGAATGGAATACCATCAAGGAATTCCGGACTGTAAGCTGGAAGAGAAATATTTTAAACAGAATATCTCAGAAGAAGGCTTATATATATTGTTGCCAAGAAAACTGCATAGATGAATCCATTGGTAGCCAGAAATAGAGCTTGACTCAGCAATGTCTTTATTTTTTATTTAAATGGAATGAAATCAAGCAACAGCCTGATTTAAGAAGTGGAAAGAAGAACAGCTAAAAAATAGAACCTTATTATAGAAGGGATAAACCATTTTGAATGACTACAGTATTCACATAAGGTTAACTTAAAAGACTGCGGAAAGGAAAGGCTTTGTTAAATGACAGTTCAGACACCCCAAAGAAGAGAAAGGAGGTGTGTGTTTATATAATACGATAGACTAAAGAACAGATGAAAAGGTACTTGAAATAGGAATGAGGAATGGGA
This sequence comes from Pseudoxenodon macrops, assembly GCA_032467955.1. Lineage (NCBI taxonomy): Eukaryota > Metazoa > Chordata > Lepidosauria > Squamata > Pseudoxenodontidae > Pseudoxenodon > Pseudoxenodon macrops. The sequence continues at coordinate 47,376 of JANHFT010004501.1, read as the reverse complement.
ACAACAATAAAATAATATTGGATGTTTCATTCTGCTGATTCCTGTTCAGTATTACATTTCACCATTCATGCCTTTTTAAAAGATAATGAATAAGCGGTACGGTATTCAAACAGACTGATTTGTATCCCTTGTTTCCCACTTTTCTTTTCCATCATTTCATACCTCCACTTCTTGGTAAGGTTGTATAGTGAAGGAGGGACTTTGATGGTTCTTGAAAAATATGCTCTGTACTTCTGCAGACTTCAGGGTTTCCTCAAGCATGCCGAGATCCCCCTCTGGTTTCTCTGCAAACTAATTTTGCCTCCATTTTTCTTGGCAGTGAGTTTTGTATTAGAGAGAATGGTATCCAGCAAGAACGGCATGAAATAATACAAAACGGGATAAAGAGGAAAAAAGAAACACTAAAAAGAGAACAATTTAACCCTTTCGCCATACTTCACTTTCTCTAAAAAGCTGCCCCAGTTGAACTGTTACTTGACCTATCAGTACAAGGATTCTGCTACTAGTTAGTAAGAACTTTTTTTTAATGATGGCTTTAAAACCAACTGATACATTTATAACCTAAGCAGTTTCTTCAAAGTTTGCGTAGGGCTCACTGATTTTTAAAATACAGGATACTGTACATTGAAAATTGAAAAGTCATTCCTTTTAGGATAATTTTTGAGTCACTACTAGACAATGGAACTGAACTCTCTATCCAAACCTGAAATATTCATATTAGATGTTGCTGATTTTTTATGTCGACCTGCTGTTGAATCTAATATTATTTAATATGTTAATCTAGTGCAGCCAAAGTTTTGATGCAAAAGCTAGGGGATTATGTATGAAATATACACATTTGCTAATATTGCATTGAACAAATAATGCAATATTAAACTGAACTTAGGATTCCATATACTGGTTCCAGAGCAAATATATATAATATGCAAGATTTAGGAGAATGTTTAATATTTCTGTTCATAAATCTTTGATTCTAAAATAGTCTGCTTTTAATAAAACCAAGAATTTCATTTGCAACAAAATTGGTAAGGTCTAAAAATTTAAACTATACTGTAATATCTTATCCCCAAAGGTAGTAAATGAATACTTTTCTATTATTTTGCTGTTGCAATTTCCATACAAAATCAATTGAGAAATATTTCATTCTACATATCGTGGAGATAGCATCCAGCATTGGGTAGAACTCTCCTGTCAGCTGATTAGACTAAGTTTGTCAAAGTTGATTATCCCGCCTCCGTTGCCATGGTATCCCAGCTTTCACTCAGTCCTTCAGCGAGGACAAATCACTTGCATTATTTAAACTTGAACTTATTAAAAACTGAATATAATTTTTCTTTGTAAAATATCCAAGAGATATCTTTGTTTATAACAGAAAGTGAGTTTGTGCATATGTGTCTGTTTCCTACATAGACCAAGACCTTTTGAAATTGGCAGAAGAAAAAAAAGAGAAAGGGAAAAATGTATAAGAGAAAGGAAAGAAAGAAAGGAAAAGGTGGGATACAGAATTTGATCATGATTGAGGCTAAAATGGAGGGGAAAAAATAATAAGGCAAACTGAAAAATGTGAATCTAATTTTAAAGGTACCTGAGCTATAACTTAAAAGGAGGGATCACATCCTTCTTATTTCATCTGCAAAAACAGTTTCCACAGTGAACAAGAATGCCATTGGATTCCATTCTAAACCCTGAATGTTAAGGAGTATGTTAATGGAGAGAATATATTGATCAATGGTATTTTAGAAGATAGGATGATTTATTTGATGCATATTTATCTATCAAGAAATCCAAGTACCATAATTTAATATACCGTAATTGCTGAATCTAATAAAGGAGAAGTCATGATGGTAAGTGACTTTTAACTGAATATGTTATGCTGCTAAAGGCAGTAAATATATTTCCCAGAGTTTAAAAAAATATTTGGAAAAGTTCCACTTCATTGAATTACTGTTTCTATTTCTCTCAGATTGTACATAATACTTACACAGAATATATTTGCTTCTGGTAGTTCCTACAATCTAATATGATTCTATGGCAATATATGAGATTTATTCTAGCATTAGAAAAGTTGGAAAAAATATCATATTATCATACTACACCTCTTTAATTTTCTGACTCAAAATCCAAGATTCAGCCTGTGTACAAAAGGTGAAATATTGAGAGAATTTTTTTTATAAATATGTGATACCATATAAATTGATCAGCATGCAGTCCTGGGTATATATAAGGCTTTTGTCATTTCTTTTGACTAAAAGAAACAATATCAAAGATAGTTGTAATAAAATACAGTAAGTATAATGAAAGACTTTTAAGATAGAACATATGTTTGAATCTTTGAAAACAAAAGAAGTAGAAAATTGTGAACTTCATAAAAGCAGAATTATTGAGGATTATCAGATATATCTGGAGGAAAAAATGTAGACTGAATTGTTCAATATAAATTGTATATGTAACAATCAGCAAAAGAAGAGGCTCATTTCATCAGTATTATTTTAATGCAGTCTAATGAAAACTTAATAAATTCATAACCTCTTTGAGGAATGATGCATCATATAATGTGTGAAGTAAAATAATTATTTTGTTAAAAAATATCAAAATTAAGGAAACTAAAACAAATTCCTCAAAAAGAAAAAATTAAACAGTAAAGAGTTCGGTGTTAAATAAAATTCTTGGTCTTTATGGTTTTCCATTTAAATTTGGTAAATATAGATGCTTTACTCTCTGATCATAATTGAATTATGTGCAGAATGAGCAAATAATAGAACTAGGTGTACACTAGAAGAGGACCCTAATTTACCCCAAAGATTTTAAAATACAATTATTACATGTATCTATTACTTCAAAGACTTAATAGAATTAACTATTACTTATAGAGAAGTTAATTCTGCTATGTCCAGCTAATAATGTCGTTTAAAATAGATTAATTAGAACCATGGTGGCACAGTGATTAGAATGCAGTATTGCGGGCTAACTCACTGCTCACCCCAGGAGTTCGATTCTGAATGTCTCAAGGTTGACTCAGCTTTCCCTCCTTCTGAGGTCGGTAAAATGAGGAGCCAGGTTGTTGGGGCAATGTGCTGACTCTGTAAACTGCTTACAGAGGGATGTAAAGCACTATGAAGTGGTATATAAGTCTAAGTGCTATTGCTATTACCATATTTTTTGAGGTATAAGACGCACCGGAGTATAAGATGCACATTAGTTTTTGGGGAGGAAAATAGGGGGGAAAGTCTGCCTACCGGGTATTCATCTGGCTAGCGCCCTTAGTCTGATCAGCTTCAGCACATTATTTTATCCCCTGGTTAGGCCTGAAAAAAAGCTTCTTCAGTGGGAGTAGCAATGAAAAAAGCCTGCAAAGATCTCTTCACTCGCTAGCGCCTCGTTAGGTCTGAAAAAAAGCTTCGAAAAG
>JANHFT010004501.1:22608-35692 GCA_032467955.1 Pseudoxenodon macrops | reverse complement strand
TATTGATCTAATATGTGTGTGTGTGTGTCAGAGGTGGGTTCCTACCGGTTCTATCCAGTTCTATAGAACCGGTAGTAACTTTGCGGTGATGTCACAGAGCTAACCATCGGTGTCTCCTTGGATTTTTGCTTCTGCGCATGCTTATGAATTTTAGCCATGGCCTATACTTTTAATTATGTTTTAGATAAAACAGATTATTATATTATGGTAAGTATTAATTTGGGATTGGGTGCAAAATTCTGTGTTCTCATCCCCAGAACATTTTATTATTTTTTTCTCTCCAAAGAAGCTGATCCATCCATTTTTGTTCTTCAGTAGTATATCTTCCAGGAAATGTTTCCTGGTTTTCTGTTTGGAGCACATCCCATTTTATTCAGAATATCAGAAACCCCTTCTTCTGAAAGATTCCTTTTCAGAAAATTATAAGCACCACCAAAATAGCCAGATTGACCAATACTGGGAGAAAAACAATGTGTTCTGGGGAATATCAGCATGTTCTATAACCAGAATGTGGAATTTTGCATGTCCCTTTTTGTGTTTCTGGGTTTTTGGATATATGTACCTTGGCCTTCTAAACACGTTATGGATGAACTGAGAGTTTAGTTTTCTGGGAATGTATATTTTGGTGGGGACTGGTTTTAGCTCTCCCCCACCACATTCTCCTTTATCAGGTCACCATATATATATACTGGGAAAGCAAAACAAGATATAAAAAACATGTTCATCAAATACTGCCTCTTTGTTTTCTCAGAGACCCCCATTCTCTTTGTAGTTCTGCCCCATCACCTCATGGTATCCCCTTATTGCCTGCCTTATTGACTTCATCAGATACATGATTATGATGATACATGATGTACTATATCCAGTCAAATACCAGTACTTGTTATTATTTATAGGTAATCAGATACTGCTTGATACTCTAATTTGCTAAATCTATAAAGAGGGCCCCTTAGCCCCTTCCATTTTTAGACCTGTTTTCCCCTCCAGCACTGCCACCACTAAACCAGGTTTTGCTTCAGTATGATTATGTCCTGATCTCCAGTTCAAATGTATTTTTGAGAAAAATTTCCTACACCCAATTTCTCTAATACATTATAATCAAGCTTATGCAAAGATATTTCACTCTGCTAAGCATGCATCTTTCACCTGACAGGGTGGGGGCAACTTGATTGGAAGAATTGGAGTAGGGAAAAAAAAAGAAGACTGAGTAAGGAATAAACATTTTGTTTCTCACTCAATTATGGCCACCTACCCTGGGCACACATGTTCAAGGGATCCAAATGTTACTTTATGAAAAATGCTTTTCTACACATTTATGTGAAATGTGTCCTTCTCCCAGGAATATCTACATTTTCCAGATGCCTTTAGTGGGTTAATGTCAAGGGTATACTATCATGTATTAGGACACCGAGTTGGGAATTTCATAAACAGTGGCATAGGCAACCTGATGCTCTCCAGATGTTTTGACTCCTATAAGCTCTGATCATTCATCATGCTGACTATATCTTGTGGGAACTATAATCCAAAACACCTTCAGGACATCAGACAGTATGCATTAGGGCAATGCATATGGCCTTTTTTAGACTTCAGCTTTCAAAACTTGGAGGGAGGCATACATGGTCCTGGGGCCTCCAGCTGTGCATTGCTGCTCCAGGTGTTTGTTGTTCATTTATTTATACATCCAGTGGTTTACACATTCTCCCATGGGTTTGTTGCCTAAGGATTTTTCCTTTTAAAACTTGAACACCCCTTACTCAGACATTTCCTGTAGCTGTCATAGTGCAAATAGTGGGTCACTACAGTTTGCATGATAAAAGCTACAGGAACTGGCTAAAAATAGAATGTTCAGCATTTCTCCGGATCTGGCAAGGTAATCAATTCTGCTTCCTACCTGTGATTACAGCTGCCTGTGTATGTTCACTGTTTTTTGGTTTTCTTTTGAATTAGGGATATAATTTCAATGGCAGCTATGTCCCAAATATGCTTTTCAAAAGGCGACTGGACTTTCTTGGGTTTTTCCTTGAAAACATTTCACTTCTCATCCAACAAGTTTTCTTCAATTCTGACTGAGTCAGAACTGAAGAAGCTTCTTAGACGAGAAGCAAAACGTTTTCAAGTGGGGGGAAAAATCAAGGAAGTTCAGTTGCCTTTTGAAAGGCACCTTTGGGGCAACCATAGATAATAGCACCTATGCTTGCAATGGAAACTAAAATCTTCTGAGATTGCATATACCAGATTTTTACCACTTCTTCATCAGTGGTGGGATTCAAAAAATTTTACTGCCAGTTCTGTGAGCGTGACTTGGTGGGTGTGACATGGCTTGGTGGGTGTGGCAGGGGAAGGATACGCTAAAGTTCCCATTTCCTCCCAATCAGATGGGACTCAGGAGGCCGAGAATAGATAGGGGCGGGGCCAGTCAGAGGTGGTATTTACCGGTTCTCCGAACTACTTAAAATTTCCACTACTGGTTCTCCAGAACTGGTCAGAACCTGCTGGAACCCACCTCTGTTCTTCATTCATTGGATGTATTGCTCATACCAGTTTCTCCTGGCTTAGGGATCACCCATTTTTTCTTAGCAATAAGATGTGAATTCTAATGAATGCAGTGCCACTTACTTTTGAGTAAACATATTTTGAAACTGAGAGCAAGAGTCAAATCACACAGTGCATTCGGCATATGAATGCTGCTCTCTTAATGTTTTCGTTTCACCCAGATGAAGACCACAGCATGCAGTGAGTGGAAGCTTAGTCCCTTTCCATATGTGACTATTTCTCTCTGTTAAAAAAAAAAACTGTGCCGCAGCTGAATAAGAAAATATTTAAAAAAACTTTGCCTTGCACTTCAGCCCACATTTACTTGCTTCGTTCCCAATAAATTCTAGTTAAAAGAACATTTGATCATTTGAAAAAAATCTTGCTAATTATAAATTTATTTTTGAAGTGACATGCATATTTACATTTTTGTCCAATCTAACTATTTCTTAATTTTAATTTCAAATATTTCTTTAGCAGAAAATCTTTGCTCTTAACAGTAAAACGATGGCACATTAAACATCCAAGGAAAACTACTTCTACAATTATTGTTTATCCTTTTTGTATAATGATTGAAAAGATTGCTGCTCTGTAATAATTTGCTGAATTTAATGAATTTTAGGAAGCTTTATTTGATCTTTCCAAACGGTATAACTAGGCCATTTTATAGGTAGAAAAAACTATTATGGACCAAAAAAGGGACAATTACAGTACATGACATTTTAGAATAATTTGTTTGTGATTGTACACAAGATAAAATGATTAAATAATCAATCAAATGTAAATGCTGTTCTGTAACTGCAGATTTTTAAAGAATGAACTAAAGTTCACTTATTTTTGAAAAAATAGCGAGTACCTTGAAACATGTTTCATATGCTTCAGTCACCTGAGTTTCATATGTTGTTTAAAGAATTAGAGAAACCAATTAGTTTACTTCAGTGGCCATCAACCCATCACAGCTCTTAATCAATAATGATCACAGAGTTATTCTATACCTTAATAGACAATCATAATTTAGCAAATGAAAACAATTATCCTTATGATCCAGTTTTATGTATATTTACTTGAGAATCTGTTCCTCTGTATATAAGGAGTATTTTAATGGAAGCTTGTTTAGAATATCCCAGATTTTTGTATGGTGTTGTGTTTATTAGCTTTCATTAATTTAAAAAGAAACATTTAAGAAAGCAAGAGGCAGCCAAAAAAAATGCTTCTCAGATACATTTTTATTGATCAGTTACTTTATTGTATTCTTTCATTCCAGATGTAAAGCTTTATAGTGGTTAGAACTAAGATCCTCATCTGTTGAGGAATCTATAAAACACTAACATAAAATCTTTCAGTTATTGAAAGTTCCACTTCCATAAAATCACAGTGACAAGAGGAATATTTTTATGTCTGAGAATGTTGTTTCCTGTTCCATGAAAATCCATGTCTACACTTATGAAAGAAAACTATCAAATACCTTTTTTTTTAAACTATCAAATGACAATAAGAAGTTGTTAATGCTGGCTTGGATTTGAATTAATAGAGCCCAAAGGTATTGAAAGCGTAGCTGTTCATACCGATGACTTAGCCTAGTTCTCAAATATAGTATCTCTTAATTTTAATAGACCATTTGTAGGAGGGATTCCATTATTCCCAAATGTCTGTTAAATATGAAAGTACCACTGTGATAATTTGTCATTTTGCTTAATTATACCAATGCACATATTACATATGAATATGGCAAAATTAAAAACAAATGTAACCCAAATTATTTCTGATGCAGCAGACTTCTTTATTAGGGAAAATGTTTGGATGCAAATTTGGTCTGTTGCATCCAAAGTCTGCTGTGGGAGTCCATTAAACGGAAGCTTGACTGCATGAGAATAAATAAGTGCCCTCTGCTGTTCTGCATAATGATTTGCTTTTTATTTATTTTGCACATGTGCTAATGCAAATGACAAGTGTAGTTCATGATAGATTTTTAAAGAAAACTTGTAACCTGTTCCGTAGGCCATAAGTACTCCCTGCTGTATCTTTTACCATCTTCTTGAAAGCTAGGCCTGCTGTTGTCTATTCTTTACTGGGTTACTTTATATTTTCTATCACAAGCAGATCTAATGTGACATAACAGATAATAGAATGTTCACGCAAGAATCATGAGATTAAAATGTGTGTGAATTCAGTCACTTGTCAGTAAATGAGGAAATAATTTCAAATGAGAAGTACAGATGACTCGCCTTACACTGATGACCAGCTGTGGCTAAAACAGTGGATGAGGCTTCCCAATTACTACCTTTGCTCTTCTTTCTTACTGGAGAATTTGTGCATAGTCAAATATTTCTGCCTTGACAAATTTTATTTTTCACTGTGAGACCCTACCGACATCAATGGAACCTGTATAACGTAATTGTACACAACCGCAGCCTTAATTTGAAATTATTGTTTTTGTGGCTTGCATCTGGGAAAGAAACCTATGCCTCCAATGTTTTTGTGATGCTGTCTTCAGAGCTGCAGAGTGATAGAGAAATGTTATTGTTTCTTTCCCCTCCTTTTTCATAAGTCTATTCCCTGCTTGATTTGGGAGTTTTGGTTTTGCAAGTTACGCTGAACTGCCCCTGAAATACACCCAACTTGTACCCTAATTAAGCTTCCATCGGAGAGTTTCTGTAAAAGTGTTTCTTTTTACATTTCTGCATCTGTTTAGGTGTATCTCAACGGCTACCATGGTGATACATCCGAAACGCTGCTAGTGGGGAATGTGGATAAGGCTGGTCAAAAGTTAGTGGAGGTTGCCAGGAAATGCAGAGATGAAGGAATTGCAGTTTGCAGACCTGGAGCTCCTTTCTCCGTAATTGGAAACACAATCAGGTAAGCCTTATGCTGAGGAGTAATGGGAAAGCTGCCCAAATAGGACAAAGGCTACTGGTGGCTTGGTTTAAAGCTGATGGCACGTTTTATTTATGATTCAGAACCATCATTTCAGTCTGATATCACCATGTGGACTCTGTTGTTCCCACAAAGTGGTTAGAAAAGATTTTAAATGGTGAATTATGCAAGACCAGGTCAGGGAAACATATCTGTGTAAAATATAAAAAAGTAAATAAAACGTTTCTAAAATTGCACTTGCCCTTTCCTCAATATAATCACTAACAGTTTGGACTGCATTAATACAACATGGCTGTATTAAGATTTATGTAAGTTCATCTGTTTCTTGCATGATAACAAATAGCGCCAAGTAAGGTGTTTGTTATTGTGATGAAGGACTTGAAATTTTCTCCTTTAGGCCAAAAATGCATCAGTGTAAAAAAAAATATGATGACTTCTTTGGGCCGGTTCTCTTCTTACCTTGATAAAACCTGATAACGTTATATTGGCCTATCGTGTTCAACTTGATTAAAATATATTAACAAGTTTTTTCATAATTTCTACACGGGCCATTTTTGTAAGAGTCCATCTTGTTTTTTTGCCCACGTTTACTAATGCTATTAGGAGAGGCATATGTATCTTAAGGCTATAAAACAAGCATTGCTCAGCATCCTGAGAATATGCTATTTTTATACCTTTTCCCCCCCTCCCCCAAATGCTTTACAAAAAATAAGAAAAAGAGCAGCAAAATATCAGTTTGATGTATTTATAGCTTTAAAAATATTGTAACAGAGTCTGAATCAAACTTTAGTAAAACCACTTTGGGTTATATCCGAGAAGCTTTTATTGAAGACTTTGTATAAAATTGTGTTTTTGACAGTTTTAAATTATAGGCTAACTAGCCTGGGGAAAAAGGATAGTGTCTTTTCTGTTCTTTCATAGGAAATGTTGAATCAGACCCCTACTGGGAAAAGAAATTTAATGCATATCTCACTATCTTACTGTCCATGAATATAATAGAAGCGAATTCAAAATGTAGTTTTATTTTTGCAAATGGGATGAGTCGATGGATGCACCTCCGTATTTTTGAACACCTAGAGTTCAACAAATTTACTGGTGGTGCGCTTGCATTTTAACAAAATTTATGCTCGAGTCGAAGGGGGCAGAGAAGACAAGATTCTTATTCAAGCGTTCTCTCGAGCACGGCATTCATGGCAGTGTCTAAAGGGCATGTCAGCCTTTGATTCTCTCTGAGAGGTAATTATCCTTTTCCTGTCACAGAACAACAAATGATAGCTAACTACAGAGGCACATTTGCAGTAGTCACATTCATCAACTGCAGGGGGAAAAAAATTCAATTTAATTGTGCAACACAGCTGCACACAGGCTTTTTGAGCAGTTGTGTTGTTCTCCCTGTCTTGCTATTCCTTCCTACCAGATCTATTTTTTAAACTTTTTTTTCCCTCCTTGCTTTTTTCCCCCTCTCCCTTCCCCCTCCTCTTTTTTTTTTTTTGTCTCTTCTTCCATTTTTACTCTCTGTACTTTCTTGTTAAAGTAATTTTCCTTTGTGGCTCTCATTCTTTTTTCCCCCCCATTGAAGGCTATGAATGTAGAAAATTATCACAATTACTCATATAATTGAGCCTCTTTGTAGCAAGTGCAACTCCAGTAGCCTTTCTCCATCATGAAAATGGTTTCATTATAGGGTTTTTCATATTCTCTGACACCATCTACCCAAAGGAACAGGCGTGCAGATGAGATGTGCTAGGAATAGGGTAGATCAGGAAGGTCACAGTGGGAATAATTAGCTCTGCTATGGAAAGAGCATCTAGGCCTTTTACTGCTACATAAATGTACTGTCCATGGCTTTTAGGCACAAAAAAACTTACTAACAAATGGAGCTCCCGCCTACTACTTTGAAAAAAAGATTTGTATCAACACTACAATTTTCCATCATTAAGACTAATAACACAGAGCCTCGTATACATCAAGGGGAATAAAAAGAAAAATCTCACATTCAAGTGGCGACTGGGTGCTGACCTTTGTTCCCCTTTTTTGTGTACGACTTAACTCTTTACAAAAAAGAGCCACACGCCACACCAACAGGCAGGTGAACTCCAGCCAGTGCTGGCGAAGTGCTGCGTTCAACTTGAAAAATTGGAGAAAGCTCCTTGTTGGATAATGTGTTTCATTAGATTCACTCCATTAATTCTGGCTACATTAAAAGTGAGACAGAAGGATCACAACGAAAAGTAGCTTTAATCTTTTCTTTCCTTCCTTCCTTCCTTCCTTCCTTCCTTCCTTCCTTCCTTCCTTCCTCTTCCCCATTTTTCCTTTACAGTGTTGATGCAGAGGTCAGTATTTTCGCAGCACGAAAATATATATGCAAAGCTCTGTTGAAAAGCAAATTAAACCAGATTGATCCATAGTCACAATTGCAGACAGAATAACAAATCACAATCAACCGGCTACACCCCCCCCTTTCCTCCTTTGATAGTTCCTTTTAAATTTATATATGCTACTTTTATTTAAATCTTCATGCAACTAAAGATTTTTCTGCCCTAAGTTGTCATATATCTCTGAGCATTGATATTTTTAAACTCGCGTAGACAAAACTAAAATGTGGTGGGGAAAATGTGTAAAATTTTCATTATGTTTGTGGCGATACTGTATGTATTCTATCTGCCCTGTGTTCAGAATGTTTGTAGATTTTTAAAAAAGACACAATAGTGCATACTACAAATTACCGTAATATAGAGGATTGATGTGAATATGGTCTGAATTCCAGAATGTTCTGTCATTTTATGATTTGATCTTAAAGCCTCATGGCTTAATTTGGGCTAGATTCAATCAAACAAATGAAACTATTTATGAAATTTGTATTGCACATTAGCCAATTATTTGATGAAAAATCAGGCTGCTTTTGCTCAAATAATTGAGCAAAATGATTTGAACAACACCGCTCACCAAAATTCAAATGGAAAGTCTTCTGATCATAACCACTTAGGAGTGTTCTTTACATATACCATAGCCTTTTTAATGTGATTATTACAATTATTACATACCAATTACAGTTTTTAAAATAGAGAATCTGGCTCTGTGAAAATGACTTATAGAACCAAATAAATATAAGCATAGTTAAATCAAGGCAGTTTAAACTCTGTTGCTAACATTATTGAGATAAGAGTATCAATAAATGGTTTCTAAATGTTTTAAATTATAAATACAATGTTTTGATACTACCTTAGAACAATACAAAGGCAGGGTTTTTTTTTTTTTAAAGAAATCTGTTTCTATCAGATTATGCACATTTAAACAATAAGTGGCTCAGGCAAAATAAGTCATTTTAATGTCATCAGTGATAGATTTTCTTTGACAGCTACTGTAAATTACAATTACACTCCTTCTCCTTTGAAAGTAAGCATTGCAATAAATTATCTTTTATTTCAATCCATCAAGACTGCCTTTCAGAAATGGAACACCTCAAATAAAAGTTCAACGGCAGTGTAAGAAAAATATAGTAATTTGTGTTAGTTTGAAACCAAAAATGTACCTTTCTTTACAAAGAAAGTCCACAATTGTGGGTTTTCAAAAATATGGTTAATTATACCTCATCGTTCATTGTCATTAGAGGGAATCCCAGAAATTGTACATTCCATTAGTCTAGGACTGTTATATGAGGAATACCTTAAAACTCCCCCAACAGACAGTTGGGTAAGCCAGTACAATACCGCTGCCCAAATTAACATAAACTATCCTTTTTTAAATATCTTTAAAAATTAGATTACGGTACATCTGCATTCCTATTTGTGCTGTTGGTTTGTAGAGCTAAACCAAGGCAACTACTGAGAATATGTGGTCCTGGGGCCCTTCAAATACTAAGAGCTAGCTCTTCATATACTGATCTTCTCTTTGTATATTGGGGCATTCCTGTCCTGCCCACACACACGCCCGCCAAATGGTCCCATTACCATTCAAGAAATCATTTGAGACTATATGGACAAATTATATTTCTAATGCCACTAGTAGAAATTAGCATTTGATTCCATCATATAAATGATAACCATGGCTTGGTCTCCTTCTACTCTCCTGGAGTGGCCTTTATTTTTCCCCTCTTGATATTAAATCATTTAAAAGGATTGTTTTAAATCTGATAGTTACCATCTTCAGATTTCCCCCCCTAAAGTAGTGTGCTGTTAGCTGAAACAAGCAAATATTTTGTTCCTCTGAGAAATACATACAAAATATAAATAAATATATATATGTGTAAACTCATCTTTCAGACCAGAATATGGATAAAAAGGGGAGCTTCATTCCAGCCATGGGAAATAGATATCTTATGTGTAAAAATATTAGTTCAGTACTATATTTGCATGGGTAAATTGAACCTGCTTTTTCTTGCACCATAATGAAATGGTGCAAGAAAATATATAGTTCTAATTTCGAATCAGTTCACACAAGAAGAGGATACTGGTTCACGTGAGAAAACCTGAGCAGCATCAAGTAGTCAGATTTTTGAATTGTGGATTCATTGATGTCGTTGGTTTCATAAACATAATTATATTTTTAATACATTGTAATCATGTATGTTCAATTCAAGTATTGTTCACATGAGCTTTTTTCATTAAAAATATACCCATTTATTTACTTTTATTAAAAATATTTGTAGACGGTCCATTATCCAGGGGATCTTGTGGTAGGCTGAAATTTGGCATGTGACAGGTAATGCACTGTTTAAGCTAGAACAAAGGTTGCAAGATAATTGTACTGCGGATTTGCAATTTCTCTGTGTTTTCATGCATGCCTCTAATCGTTTCTTTACCTGCACTGACAATCTAATGCTAACAAAGCTTAGGCTTGGCCTGTTATTTTTGTATGTGGAAGGCTATTAAAATCTTTTAGAAAAGCAAATCCACTGTGAAGTTGTTTGAGATAGTAGTGTTGTATGAGGAAGTTCCAAGGTATGCCTTGTAGAATTGCTCCTTTATCATCAATTTAAAAAAATCAAATGGCTCAAATCAATTTTCTAAATGCTGGGCTCATCCATATGTCCTGGTTGCCATGACATTAAGACATCCCACTGTTTGCAAAAGTCCTCACTATGGTGCCTCCATCTTCTTGCCAACCCACTGAAGCCAGTCCATGGTACTTGATTTGAAAGTGGTGTTCCAGTGGAAGAACTCTCTAATACAGGTAGAGGAGGTCAGCTGCCACTGGAGTCCATTTGGCCTGCAATCCGACTTCCAGTCTGGTTGAAGGGCTCATAGCCATTTTTGGTGGAATCTGGTATGGGACTACTAATCTCATCTAAGACCAACAGGTCTACCAAGAGCTCAAAATTCCCATCAGTAAGCAAAAATGAGAAAGACAGATCTTTGACCAGCAACATTTTCCTTTGATAGGCAGGTGAGGTGAGGGGCAAGTGGAAAGGAATGAACAGAGCATCCTGATCACGTTCTGGCTAAGATCTGGAAGTAAGTCATGCTGAACTAAGGAGAGCTCAATCCTGATTGTATATTTATATATATTAAATGAACTTTACTGTGGGATTTATGGAACTCAAAGATTTACTGTTGTCAGAGAAAAATAAAGAGAAAGACATACATCCTTCTCTTTCCCCTTCCAATAAACACAAATAGAATGCTCCATTGGTTGCATACCTTGAAATTTGACTGTTCTGTCCAGGTATATTGATTTGTAAGTAAGTCCCACATCTTTCTAAAGCAGGTGTGCAAAGAGGCAGCCAGAATAATTATCTGGAGAGGGCAGTGTACAATTTTCCAAATAGCAAGACTAGTTTCAATTGGAAGGAGGGTGTTGCAATAGCCATCTCTGCCCCGTCATATGTTCAGGGGACTGACTCGTTCATTTTCCCATTGGTAAATATTACTGGGTGGGAGGGGAAAAGATGTCAGTTTCCACCAATCACTGCCCTGAAACTACTCCATGTTACAGTGTATATAGTAGTAGCATCTTCACATTTATATCAACCCGCCTCATTATATCTGACAGAGAAGGCATGCTGCAGACATCATCTGTCAGGGACTTACATTTGGTAGGTCCTAGGTGGCAAGCCTTCTCTGCTGTGGCTCCCCACCTTATGGAACATTCTCTCTCCTGAAATTAGATTGGCTCCATCTCTTGCTCAGAAGTCCCTCAAGACCTGGTTATGTCATCAGTCTTGGAGCTTCTGGGGAAATTGGAGATATATTTCAATGGCTTCACGATTGAAGCATATATGTTCATTCTCTCTGGTGGCATTTATATATTTTCAATTTTAATGAACATATTTTTAATATTGACTTTTTATACTTTTTAAATGCTTATTTTATGTATATATTGTTTTTTATTTGATTGTTGTATGCTGCCCAGAATCACTTCTCATGAGATGGGATGCTAAATAAATTTGATGAATGAATGAATGAATATTTGACTGACCCTGATCAGAGCTTGATTTGGGTTTTCCCAGAGTGCAAGCCACCTCTGCCCTTCTGTAACTAACGTTTTTAGAAAAAGCTGCTTTGTACTTCGACTGCAAAAAATAACAGAGGTAACTGGGAACTTCTTAACCATAAAATACTTCAGATAGACTTTCTTTCACTTCAAGCTCAACATCTCATTCCCAAAAGTGAAGTAATTGTTACTCCCTCATTGTGCTTTCCTATCTCTGTGACTTCTGCTGAAACACAGACTCATTGGATGGGAAGGGATCTTGGAGGTCTTCTAGTTCAGCCTCCAATAGTTGAAAACCAAGAGAGTAGTCCATTTTCTGTAGACATATTCTCTCTTGCCTGCCATTTGTGCCATCGATACTATAGTAACATTTTGAAAAAGAAAAAGAAAACCAAACTTTTTCTCTCATTTTTTTTAAATAAAGAGTATTCACAATACCAGGTTGTTGTTGTTGTTTTCTTAGATCTTAAGAGAGGTGGGAAATGCCTCCATAGAGCCCTGTTTCTACACAAGCATAGATCCCATGGGTGTCTTCCCGTTTAATCTTCGGGCAACTTGCACTGGGCTGAGGCTCTAAACAAGGAAAGTAGGTCAGCATCTAATCTATAGAGGTGCTTCATACTCCATGCAAGTGTCATACGCAAGATCTCCTTTTGCAGTGTGGCAAGACCTTATGAACTCTGAGTTGCGTAGAAGGTAACAATAAGACCAGGGTTTTGATGCCACATTTACTAAATATCAGTTTGTTACGATTGAAAACCACAGATTTTTGCAGCATACTGAGCCATAATGTCTTTCCCCCCCTATATTTTGGGTTAGTCTGTTCTGCGATCATACTCATTGTGGTTGCAAACCCAACTTTATCATGACCTCATCCAAAAATCCAACCTACCGTAAATATTACTTTGAAAGTAGCTGAAGAAGGACCAGACAGCCTGAAGTATGCTGATTTTGATATTGGTCATTAATGAATAATAACCTTTCCACAGACCTTTATTTTTATATTCGGTTTTGCCACTTTAAAAACAAAAGCTGGGGTGGAAGAGGCAGCAAAAAATGTTGACTAAACTACCAGATTAGGATAAACAAATATATTAAAGAAAACACAAATCATGTGCAATGTAAGAAAATCATGATTATAGTTGCATAGCCAGATAATTTCCATTTATTGATGATGATGATGATGATGATGATGATGATGATGATGATGATGATTATTATTATTATTATTATTATTATTATTATT